>CM046046.1:14454822-14762322 GCA_025215565.1 Flaveria ramosissima | reverse complement strand
TTCACCACACCCCAACCCAACTCGTAGGGTTGAGATCAATTCTTAAACCTATATAGCGAAACCGGATTCAACCCAGTAAAACCGAAATGGACCAGCTTCAACATGGTATCACCACTCGATTGCACCCCATCATTTCCTCACTGAAGATTCAGTTAAAAAATCAAATTTTAAATTTTATTAACACGACCCAAGCCGGCTTCAAAATAGATTCCCAACACGATCTCAACCTGATTTGACACGTGTAAGGGTAGAGGTGCACAATGAAACAGGGTTCATGACCCAACCCGGTTCAACCCACTATGAATCCATCATATTATTTAAAATTACATAATACAAACTCGGCATGGACCCAACTTGAAAACCCATCAAACCAGGTTTGAATTTATTGACCATGACCCGAACCAAATTCAACACTACTCGGGTTGGATTCTGAACCCGGTTTTGTGCATCTATGTTCTAGGAGGAAGTATGCAGCTTTGTGGGAGTAGCCCATGAAAATATTAACTATTATTGGTCAATTTCAGGGCCAAAATATATCAAAGCTTGTAATGAAGTCGTCTCTGTTGGCTCTCCTTCTCTGGCGACCGAAATCAATCCGACCATCGCTCATCTGATCCAAGTCCGACCCTCTTGTGATCTCTGCCTCACGGGCTCTCAACCCAAATCTTGTAAGCCCTAAATCCCTAACTTTGATCGTAATTCCTTGACCCCATAATTTGAGTGAAAATTGTAAAGATTATGTGGTATTTTTTGGGTGCTATTAGTATAAACTCTATGAATTTAGGATTGAGGATTTGTATTAGTGAGTTTATCAGTTTGAAAGATGCTTTAGGTGCTATCTGATTAGAAGCTTCTGATGATTAGCTTTGAGTGAGCCTGTGTTGCGATTGTGGTGGGGTGGTTGTAGCGGTGTTTCAGTAGCATCAGATGAATAAGACAAGTTGCCTTGTTAGAGACTTAAGTTTGGGCATATTGCCACTCGGGGTTAGGTTAACCTTTTTGGAGGCTTAAAGCGAAATAATAAATAGGTCTTTTTTGAAAATCATTGCTATAGGTTTGTAACCCTCCTCTTTTGGGGTTTGTGACCGGCGATAATATGCTAAGAAGTTTATAGGAGTGGCTGCTATGAGATTATCTTCATACACTATACCATTCAATGGGAACGGATAGAGAAAATGTTTGCTCCGATCCTATCCTCCCGAGACTCTACCAATGCTTTTGGCTATGAGTGAGATTTTAATGGGTACGTTTGTCTGTTTGTTTTAATGGGTACAGTTCACTCTTCATCATCACTCATGTGCAATTTAATTTCTGATCTATAAACTATCATGTTATTATTGATTCTTGATTCTAAAATAGCTAAAAGACTGCATACATATAAAGGACAAATCATATCGATAATTCTCAAAGTTAGAATACTACCACTTCTGTTCTGGCGAATTGTAAACAATTCTCTCTCAAATTAAACTACTAAATGTATGTTTCTTCTATTGCTTTTTCACCACGCACATTGCAGCCCATGATTCACTAATAATAGGTTTTTAGTCGTTTTCATTTTTATTTCCCTTCATTTTCATAGATTAGTGACTTGAGAGAGGTTTTACACTCAAACAATAAAAAAATTATATAAGCACTTGAGTATAGCAAATCCTCAAACAAATCGATTAGTTAGTAAACTATCTTTTTCTTTAATTCATCTTCTTGTAATTCATATATGTGTGCCTTCTTATCCACCAATTCCCTTTTGTTTTCATAGTATTTCAAGTGTAGAAATCTGGGCTGAATTATATTGTTGGTTTTTCATGGCTATTTAGTTTTTAATTGATTTTATTATAATTCACATATGTGCACCTAGGAAGCATTGGCAGTTTGGCACTCACAATTCCCACCGATCCGTATAAAAGGAACTTGTAATTCACTCCAACCCCAAATCACATAGTTTCAATTCTGTCAAAAAATGCAAAACAACATCAGCAAGTAAAATTTTTGTAACTTCATATCTAATACTAATATGATGTTTTTACAAACCATAAGGCCAAAATATCAACAATTTAAGGGAGGCGTCCGTGGCATTGATAAAGTCATCTGTATAACTCCAATATTTCCAGAAACAATGGAGAAACAGAGCAGGAATCAATGTATGAAAATATCAAAATAATGATAAAAGTAAAAGTAGACTGACCTCATGATAAAACAATGGTGGAATTGGAAGAAACCATTGACTGGTTGTCAGGATTAGATACGAAGGAACCATCACCGATAGCAAACCTATAAGTGCTGAAGTGCTATAAAATTTTATGCCTATTTCAAAGTAGTGGCCCAAAGCCCTTGCTTTACGTTGGTATATAGTAGAGCTGGCTTTGTGGTTCCATCTAGTTCCCTTGTAGAAACAAATGATTCTAGGACTTAAATTTGGGTATATGTTAGTGTTGGGAACCCTAGATTTTTAGGTGTAAATCCTTTATGTGACTTCTATGTCATGACATACAAAAAGAATTATATATCGAAGATTTGTGAAATAGTTTTGAATTGTATTTTGTATTGTAGTTTCGCGAAGATGTTTTTCCACATTGTCCTGGAGCGAAACATGCAGCTTCACCCTCGCCATTTTGGTCGTGACCTTCGTGAAAAGCTTGTATCAAAGCTCATGAAAGACGTAGAGGGCACTTGCAGGTTTCAATTCCTCAGTCCTGTAAAAACTGTTATTGTGGCATATTTTAGTAAATTTACGTCTGAAACTTTTTTTCTTTTGCTTTGCAGTGGCCGGCATGGTTTTGTCGTAGCAATAACGGGCATAGAGAATGTAGGAAAAGGGCTTATTCGAGATGGCACAGGTTTTGTTACTTTTCCAGTTAAGTATCAGTGTGTTGTCTTTCGACCTTTTAAAGGAGAGATCTTAGAAGCTGTGGTCTCCATGGTTAATAAGGTATATACGCTTATACAGAGGGTTTCGTTGAAAATACGGATTAGGCTAAACAAAAATAATCAATTTTGCCAATTTTTGCAGATGGGTTTCTTTGCTGAAGCTGGGCCTGTTCAGATATTTGTGTCAAACCATGTGAGTATATCCTCTATTGAAGCTTCATCATCCTATTTCTTTGTCTGCAATTTATACTTCGTGCAAGTGATTATAATCTTTCATTCGCACGATCTAGTAATTATATAAAGAAGGCATGTTTACAGAACTGTGGGTGTGTGTTAATTATTGTTATGAAAGATGATATATTTTTTTTCTGCTTATGAAACTTTTTGACATTATAGTACTTTTTTTCTTCTTTTAGTTGATACCTGATGACATGGAGTTTCAGTCAGGGGATATGCCTAATTACACAACTTCAGATGGATCTGTATGAATCAATATTACAAATTCTATGTTTTCTGGTTCTACTTGCCACTAGTGATTTGTATTTGATTATTATTCTTGTTTTGGACTTTCTCAGGTGAAAATTCAAAAGGATAGTGAGGTTCGGTTGAAAATCATCGGGACTCGAGTGGATGCCACTGAAATTGTAAGACATGCGTTATTCCAAAAGTTCGATTATTAAAACATACGCACTTCATTTGAAGAAATCGGTTAATTGAAGGTGTTCGAGTAACTCTTTGGGCAACTGTCCACCTTGTCAACCTGCTCGACTCGTTTTATTTATAGCAAAGCTTTTTAAAGTTGACCAGTTCTCCAAGTCAAATCATTTTCTAGTTTATGTGTTTTAATTGTCACCTCTAGTACAAATTATCCTTTCTTCCACTATTTTTTATTTATATCTGTGTTCTTTGTTTTACAAATTATATCTGCATTGCATTCCTTTTGAAACATTTGGGATTCATTTAATCTTTGTGTTGCTTTGCAGTTCTGCATTGGTACCATTAAAGATGATTTCTTGGGTGTGATTAGTGATCCTGGTACAACTTCATAATGCATGGGACTTCTCAAGCCTTTTAGCGTTGGTACAACTTCTTAATGCATGTGATAGTGTTTCTTTTAGTAGGCATTCTGGAAAATGAAATCATTGTATGTACTGCTGTTATATAGACCTTGTTCCACCAACACAAAGATTCATACATCATTGCATCCAAGTTGTTAATCGACACAAAACCTTAAAAACAGAAAGATTACTCAGGGGTCACGCCCGGTCTATGTTGAGGAGTGCATGTTGCCAACGGACTAGGGGTGGCTACTTTGGAAAAAGATCGATTAGGGTTGTGTTTTATCTTTTAACAAGTTCAATCAATATCTTTACGATTCAAGAAGTTAATACCGCCGACTGTCTTGTAACTTTGGCTTTGGCTAGAGTTAAAAAGCACCTCCATTGAAATTTAGTGATTCAACCGTTAGTGGGGTGTTAATATTTGACACGACATGAAATTAATCAGGTTTTGAGTCGTGATGTCTAATATGTGATTAAAATATTGACAACCATTTAAAAGTAAAATAATTTTGTTATGTTTAAATAAATGTATTTGATTTTTAGTTGGTTATGTTAAGGTAGATGATTTTTTTTACACAAATCAATATATGAGTCATGTTCTGGTTTATTAATTTCAAGTTGTTGACCTAACTAGATTACCATTCTTTAACTATATTGTATCACACGGATTTTCTTTTACTAGAGCTATTTATGTTTACATATACAGTTGTTTTGATCATGTGTGAAAATAGAGTGAAGATGCTCATGTTTTAGATCTTATCGATGATGTTTTCATTGGGAGTTGGCCCATACTCCTATAGGACCACATTGTTTACTGGTTCCCTTTTGCATATCTTAGAATTCCAATTTGTGCTAATTCGAAAAGAAATATGTTGAATTACAATGTTGGAGATATTATAAATATTATTTCTTGTGGTTATCAACAATTATATAGATAGATTTTATTAGAGATATGTTTATCATGTTATTCAAATGGTTGTCAGAGTTATAGAATGATTAAGTTTTCTACTTCTATAAATACCTCTTTTATTTTATTTATACAGATCAATCTATAATATAAAATCTCCATCCCTATATCTTTCTCATATTGTATTGCTATTAGCATGGTTTTACAACACGTTATCAGCATGATAGTCTCAATGCTTTTGTGGTGTCGTATTATCGTTCCGGTGGATAAAGATATTCTGATAGCCACGTTCCAACATAGCACTGCAACCATCATACAACATCAACAACTTTTGAACGATTTTCCTATTAGGAAATCAGGTACTAGTTGAATATTAAACATTTTCCTATTAGGAAATCAGGTACTAGTTGAATATTAAACCTTTATATAATCATATATATGCATATGTCGTTTTTTGAAATCTGGTGGAATTACATGTACTCAGTTTTATGATATTTGACAACTGATCTCATAACTTTAACCTAAATTTAAATTGAAGAATTGAAGATGATCTAAAGCATTGTTTTCATATAATTAATTTAAAAATAAATAAATAAAATTGTTCGATTGAGGTGTGGGGGAGACGTGAACTCGTGTACTAATATCTTCGTTGGTTTGTTGGGGTTGATAAAAAACATAATCAACGATATTGTTATGGGGATCTCTTTGACACGGTCATAAAGAAAAAAAAGGGTTAAACTTTCATTTTAGTCAAATTATATTTATATTTAAAGCTAATTAATCTCTTAATCGTACTTTCCTATATGTATTTATATAAAGTGATAACTATTTTTTTGTGGTATTATTCTGATTTATATTCTTAATCATATCTTCCCGTGAAACAAAATTTAGTGATTTTTTATTTAGTTTATTGATCCAAGATCTTACCATTAACTATTTAAATAAACTACATGTTGAATTAAATATTAAACTTTTTGAATAATATGCTTTCGTTGGAAATCAAATTCATGGTATAGATTGATATTTGGTTATTATTCAACTAGTGTTAGCACAGATGATGATGCTGGAACTATGATCTTAAAATTAACGTTATTAGTTGGTTTGTTTTTTATCTTATGATTATCCAGTTCAGTTAACATTTGCATATTGTTTATATTTGCTACTTTACTATTTCTATAATTATATTAGATCACTCGTAAACTTCGATTATTTATTTTTCCTCTCTACACGTGCGCACACCTAAATACACAATTTATATTTCGAGACGTAGATTTTCATTTTGCTGCCAAGTCATGTTTTTTGATGAATTAATTCTTAATTTAGAAAACTCAACTGATTTAAAAGTAAAGTTGCATTATAATGTCTTAAGTTTTGTTTTACTTGATTGATTACCTTTTTATTCAAAGATGTGAGCTTTTGGTTTAACTAAACAAGTTCATATATCCTCTTGTTTTATGGAAAGATGAAAGTGTAGGTCAACTACTAATATGGTTCTAATTATATTCATATCAACATGAATTGTGTAAAAAAAAAGTCAGATTCAACTATGAATTTAATTATATGTTTACATATATAATTGTAATTAATGATTATTTCATGATACTTTTCATCGTTAAGCTTTATCCAATAATTTATATATTACTTGAGATTATATTCATTAGCTTTGATCACGCTTTCGAACTATTATTATGGATTTGAATGTGGGTAACTTTACCTTATGATATGCAACATCTTTATAGATGTTAAATTATTTATAGAGAGTATTGAATAAAGTAAATAAAACATGAAAGTTAGTTGTCTTATGAAAGAGCATAATATGGCTAGATGTGACACCCGAAGTGTCATCCTCTCTAAACATCATATCAATTATAATGGGTCATAAAATTTAAGGCTGATAAGTATTTCAAGACCTAAAGATATAAGTAGTTATCAATTGATGTTATGAGAAGATTATTTTATGAGGGAAACAAAATCGAACAATGGTCCTTGTAATAAATATTATGAAAAAACTACAAAAGGATAGAATATCCGTTATTATTGAATGTAATAAAAAACCATAAAACTTGTATGGTTCTACTCCATTCCCTGAAGTGAATGTAGATATATAATGATCATCGTAAATATCATGATTATAGACATAATTAAAATTGTAACGAAGATAATGAAAATAATAAGATTGACCACCATAATAACAAACTAAGGAACCGATTGTATGAGAGGTTTGAAAGGTTTCCATATAAATGAGTATGAGAAAATAATAAAAAGTCAAAAAGCTTGTATGGCTCTACTTAATCCCCTAAAGGAGTATGTTCTATAACGATACTATTAATTTCACGATTAAGGACATAATAAGAATATTCTATTGATGTCCACCACAAATGGTAAACAAAAGGGGTGATTGTATGTGAAAAGGATAACAATATTTTCCATTATAGTATGAAATGATAATATGTTATTGCCTTATATTTTCTATATGCATTGCATAAACATAATTATAAATAAAGCATATATGATCAATACCAGGATCATGATTTTATTAGGATGACCGGTTAGACCACACCGAATCAATGATGATGTGAAAAATATTGAAGAATTGAAATACTATTCGTGGTAATTAAGCAAAAAAATGTTCTCAAGTGAAGTTGATTAGTTTACTAATGAAAGTAATATGATTATCTTATAATTCTGGAAGTTATGAAGGATACATATATCATAACGCAGATACCATTTAGTGTTTAAAATCGATGTATTGTCTAAATGGTTATCAAATTTACAACTTGAAGTTGTACGTTTATAGCAGCTAATGAGGTACGAAGCATATTATTGGATACTATTTTTAGTAGAAATGATGATACTATTTTTAGTAGAAATGGTAACTTTAATTCATAAGATATTGATGATTATTGGAATTAGTGTTGAACTTCCTATTACTTAAGTTCATGCACAAATTGTTTTTGTTGAGACGATCACTCAATTGATTACAAAGCCAATGATATGATAGCAGATGTTCATGTTTGTGAATATGTTATTTTACATACAAAAATACTAATTCACATCAAGCCAAGAAATTGTAAGATTTTCTCCCTATTAAAGTCAGGTTTTGGTTAGAAATCAAATAGATCTCATCAGAATTGTTTTTTTGGTTGTGCGGTATATATTGCAATTGTTCCACTACAATGCACAAAGATGAGAGTTATAAATATATCATGGGCATGCATATAATATCTATTTAAAATATAGAGTCATTACCAATGAATTTGTCTATGGCTCAATTTATTAGTTATGTATTTTGATTAATCAATATTTTCAACATTAGGGGGAGATAAAAAATACTTGAACCGTGAAAAGTTGTAAGAAATTATCAGTGTATTAGCTTGATCCTCAAACAAATAGATACGAACCAAAAGTTCGAAACGTAATTCATTAGTGAATCAATTACCAGATATAATCATTAACCTATAAAGAGTACTAAGTCACATATACCAACTACTAATGCTCCAACTAAGATTTATACTGGTAATGAGTCTATGGGACGTCTGAATCATCGTATACTGGTCGATTCCATGAATAAAAAACCTCAAAAATATATAAAGATGGTCAAGTCGAGGTATGATATAAGGGTCTTCTACAGAGATAATAGACATGAGGTTCTGGATGAACATCAAATACATGAAAATAAAGAGATCTCATTAAATATGTATTATGTCTACAATACATGGAATCAAAATAAAATTGACGTCGGTAATATTTTATATGTAGTGCTTGAAATAATGAAAAAGGATGATCATCAATAACTAAAATTTGCATTTGAATAGAAATGTATAATGATCGGCCAAAGTAAACATACGCAAATAAAATAAAGTTGAATTCTCTAATATGTTGGTTATAAACAAGGTCTTTTGTACGAATGAATTATGTAAAATAATAAAAGAAAAATGTAAAGAAGAACTAGTGGTACAATGAGTTTCGCAAAGACCTATAATTTATTACGAGTAGACGTATTCTCCTATGGTGGATGTAATAACGTACCAACACCTCATTAGTCTGGTACTACAAATAGAGAATTGATATGCGTAGAATGAATGTCATGATTCACTCGATATTGAAACTTACATGAAACTCCATAAATGATTTAAACCACTATAATAATGTAAAGTGAATTCTCGCAAACACTATTATTGTTATATACATATTAGGATCCAAATGGATCATGTTTATTGTATACGTTATCGCATTGAATATAACTTGAACTCCTCATGAGTTTTCAAAAGCAATTGAGTATTTAAAAGGTAATTGGAAACATCTTAAAGATGTAAATCTTGTGCATCAATAAACACATACAAATGAAATTAAATCTGTTGATGATGGTATCTCAATGAATCTATATACAAGAATGGTGTGATAGTTATGTTGGAAGTTTATTTAATGAAACCTTTACATATGATACAAATATCATGTGTTAAAGGTGAAAAGTTTATGTGCCAAAATTCTTGATGATTGTATGCACATAAGTAATTAGTCAATACAAAATGAAGTTTGTGAATGATCGTAAATACCGACAGCATTGACATCAAAATTCAAGAAATATGTTATATAAATGAATATGGATTAATATTAGTCGAGATGAGTGTGATATAATCGACTAGATGATTATCTCGAAAAAATAAATATTAATTAATGTAGTTCGTCCATGTGCTTTTATGAAAAGAACAATATGAGATGCATAAGTATCATATGATATGGTGATGATATGTTTGTATCTTTTCAATGGATTAAAAGAGTTCAAATTATTAAAGGAATAATTTGAAATGAAAGATTAAGTTACAAATTTATAATTTAAGATGTTAAAATAAAGTTTGTGTTTTGTCAATCAATCAAACTACATTAATAAGATGTTGAAATATTTAATATGAATTACACTATCATTTTAAAAGGTTTTCCAATCATCATCTTTTATCAAATAAATAAAAAATTATTAATCTTGAAGTTCGTATTTCATTACAATGGATATATAATTGTTTCTTTCTAGTTATACACATTAGATATATTACTAATATTGTATCAAGTGAAAAGACAACGAACCATGGTAATTCAAGTATTTTAATATTTACAAGGTACGAAAAATATAAGGTTATATTTACTAACACAACAAAACAAGTTTAGTTAGTATTGCGAATGCAGATAATGTAACACGACATAATTGTGGATTTTGTGGTATTTGTTTGTAAAGAAATGCAACTGTAGTTTCAATAAAGATCATAAGTTATTGATCAACTTCAATAATTGCACATTAAATGATAAACTGGCTAACCATGGAGTTCATAGAAGATCGGCACTCATCACTTAAACGATGCATATACAAATAAGGGGGATTATTATTCAAGTTGCACTCTTTTTTCTTCACTAAGTTTTGTCCCATTGGGTTTTCTTTGTAAGGTTTTTAATGAGGCAACATAGCTCATGCAAATAGGAGGAGTTAATACGTGTTGCACTCTTTTTCCTTAGCTATTGTTTTGTCCCACTGGGTTTTCCTTACAAGGTTTTTAACGAGGTAGCATCTTCAAGCGTAGTAAGTTGATAACCAAGGTGGAGTGTTATAAATATTATTTATTGTGGTTATCAACAATTATATAGATAGACTTTATTAGAGATATGCTTATCATGTTATTTAAATGGTTGTTCGAGTTATGGAAGGATTAAGTTTCCTACTCCTATAAATACCTCTTGTATCTTATTTGTAGAGATAAATCAATAATATAAACATCTCCCTCCCTATATCTTTCTCATATTGTATTGCTATTAGCCTGGTTTTACAATAGTAGATACAATTGTTCTATATGTTGGTTACAATTCTCAAGATGAATTTTGATATTGCAAACAAGAAATTTGTTTTTGAGTAGAGATGAAAATGGTTTATATACAGCCAATTGATTTCAGTACATTGAAGTTTACTATTTAAAAGTTCCATTAAATAAAGAAATCGAAATGAAAAACCACATCTTTGTGAACAAACCAAAATGTTCTATGGAGATCCTAGTCGCTAACAGAGAACACTCTACACACACACTAATGGAAGATGGATATTTCTATTAAACCCACATAGCTCCTGCCATTATCTACAAAAATTTGAATTTAAAATTGTTTTGAATATAATATTTGTATAGTGATGCAACTTATCCCATATATATCTCTTATATTGGTGCATGTAATCTGTGTATATACATCTCTTTATTGTTAATGAAAGTAACAGTTCCATTGCCTCTTCTTCTCTATATCTTTATATGGTATTAGAGCTTAGTTTGAACACTAGCTCTACAAACAATTCTCCATCATCATCCTCTCTGTTACTCAGCATCTCGACCACCATGGTTAACACCGATGAATCTTGTACTACAGTCAACACCATGAACAACCTTACTATGGTCAGTTTCCGAGTAACACTAAAATTAACATCTACAAACTATTTGGGATGGAAGACTCAGATTGAGGCCTTGCTACACGGTCTCGATCTCTACTGGTTTATTGATGGTATTTACCCTGTACCGGCAAAATTTGTTGCTACAAATGGAACACGAACACCACATAAGGGTTATCACTAGTGGTTTGCCAAGATCGGTTACTCTTTAGAGATCTGGTTGGTAGTCTTTCTCCATTTTCAAGAAGCATGGAAAATCTTGCAAGCACGTATGCAATTGATATGCAGAACATTAAAACCGTGGTTGATGAACTCATAATTCTAGGAAAGAAGTATATCATGAAGATGTGATTGATGTTGTCTTAAATGGCCTTGATCAGACTGCTTATAAACCTCTCCTAGATGTTGTTCATGCTAGAGACAACCCGATCTCCTTTAATGAGCTCCATAAAAAACTAAACAATCATGAGCTTACACTCGCTCAACAAATCGCAACCACTGGAATTCATCAACCCGCTTTTGTTTTTCATGTTCATGGTTGCCAATCTTCTTAGCAATCTACCAAACCATGGCAGAATTGTTCCTAGAATCAAGGCTATCACCAATCTGCTGGTCAGCTTCCAACACCTAGTCTACTTCCAACACCTCATTCTACTTCAAGTGCTCGCCCCTTCCTAGGAAAATGCCAATGATACCATGTAAAAGGTCACTCCTTCACTAATCGCGACTCCTTCAAAAGGGCATACCCACACATACACGTACCTTCATTTAACAAAAGTTCACAGCTGAAAAGTACTTAAGTCAACATGATGAATACCCAACCAAACACCACCACTAACTGGCTTTTTGACAGCGGTGCCTCACATCATGTCACAAATGACCTAAACAATCTATCTCTCCATGCACCGTACGACGACACTGAAGAACTTGTGATTGGTGACGGTTCGTGTCTACATATCACTCATATTAGCTCTTCAAATATTCATACCACATACACCATTAATTCTTAAAAATGTTTTGTGTATTCCCTCTTTATCTTGAAACATTATTTCTACCTCTCGTATTTGTCAAGATAATAACTTTCTAATCAAATTATTCTCTTATGTTTTTGTCATTAAGGATCATCAGTCGAGCATCCCCCTCCTCCAGGGAACAACAACACAAGGAATATATGAGCTCTTATCCCCGTATCGCATTCAGTTTTCACCTTACATCAAACCACTACTATGACTTGGCATCACCAAATTGGGCATCCAAACAATTAAGTTCTCAAGCAATTCATCATTTATTCATTCTCATTTACATTTAATGGTGTTTGTAATTCTTACCGTATAAATAAAACTCATCGTTTACCTTTTTCACTTTCTACACTTTCATGTAACGCTCCTCTTGACTTAATCTTTTTTGATATATGGTGTTCCCCGGTGACTTCATTCGATAATTACACATATTATAATATCTTTGTTGCTTACTACACTAAATACATATGGCTTTATCCATTGAAACAAAAATCTGATTCACTCTTTACATTTATTCGCTTCCAAAGGTTGGTTGAAAATTATTATCAAAAGATAATCAAGTAATTGTTTTCCGACAATGGAGTTGAATACATTGAACTCCATCCCTACTTACAGGCCTGTGTTATATCTCACCTCACTTCCGCTCTGCATATTACCGAGCATAACGGGTATGCTGGAAAATGACATTGACACATTCTCAAAACAAGTCTTTTCTTTCTCTCTATGGTAAACTTAGTAGTTTCAGCTGTTTTTGTTACCTTTGTCTATGGCCTTACTCCGCAAACAAGCTCCAACCATGCTCAACTCCTTGCATTTTTGTTGGTTATTCTCCTGCTCAAATTGCTTATTAGACTTTTGATCCTATAACCAACAAAACATATTTTTCTCGTCATGTTATTTTCAATGAAACCACCTTCCCCTGCGAAAAGCTTATTGCCACCCAAACTGATTCTCACCCTCCTTTAGATGAATGGATCAATATCACCTTGCCATTATCCCATTCCTTCTCTCTAACTCCATCTCCAATGAACCACCAATCCTTCTCATCCAGCCCTAACCTTTCAGCCAAAAACAACCCACCACCCAACTTTAATTGCCCACAACCACTCCTTCTTCACCCATTGCACTTGACAATTCAACTTTTTCACCTTCTCATGACATTTCCATCAATTCTTCCCCTCCAAGATCCTCCCCACCACACTCTTCATCATCAACATGTTCATTTGATTCACCCATATTTACTTCTCCATCATCCTCTCCACACCCCAAGCCAATTACTCAACCCAATCCCAAACCCAATATTATATATCGTAACTCCGACTTTATGCTCTATAGTATCACTTACTTTACTGAATCACACACCATCACCCATGACTTAAAACATCCCTTGTGGTGCAAAGCCATATTGGACGAATACGATGCCCTTGACCATAACAAAACATGGTCCCTCGTACCTCCCACTGAGGCTCCTAACTTAGTTAGATATAAATGGGTTTTCTTCACTAAATATAAACCTGATGGGACTGTTGATCGTCTCAAATCTCGCCTTGTAGCGAAAGGCTTCCATCAACGTCCTTGAATTGACTATGTTGAAACATTTAGCCTGGTTATTAAACCACCTACCTTACGGCTTATTCTCTCCCTTTCTACTTCCCAAAACTGGACCCCTAGACAACTCGACATAAATAATGCATTCTTGCAAGGTACTTTAACCGAAGATGCCTCCATGGCATAACCACCCGGTTTCGTGAACCCCTCCTTTCCAAATCATGTTTACACAAGGCCATTTATGGCCTTTGAAAGGCCTCTTGTGCATGGTATGATGAATTAAAATGTTTTACCTCTTATCGCAAGGTTTCGAACCTACCATCTCTGATTCCTCCCTCTTCACACTCATAACCAGTCCATCACCCATTTTCTCCTTGTTTATGTCGATGATATCATTATTACTAGTCCTTCTCCAACCCTACTTAATCATTTCATTCACTCTCTCGCCACCAAATTCTCCCATAAGACCTTAGAAACTTATCGTATTTCCTTGGGGTCGAAATTCTTCCTCACCCCAATGGTATAATTCTCTCTCAACAAAAGTGCATTCGTGACATCCTTCAACGAGCCAAAATGAGTGCTTGTAAACCGATCTCTACACCATTTACGTGCCCTCCTGTAACACCCGGTTATTTATTTATTTTGAAGCCGACGAATGAAGAAAAAGAAATAAAGTCCAAAGTCGAGGGACCAAACTCGCCACCGAGAGAAAGTTGAGTACGTGGAGGTATTTAAAGGGAGAGGGCAGCCCTTACCCTCTCCCCACACTCACATTTCAGCAAAAGAGAAGAGAGAA
The DNA here is from genome assembly GCA_025215565.1 of Flaveria ramosissima. Lineage (NCBI taxonomy): Eukaryota > Viridiplantae > Streptophyta > Magnoliopsida > Asterales > Asteraceae > Flaveria > Flaveria ramosissima. The sequence goes on along the minus strand of CM046046.1, from coordinate 14,747,711 downwards.
AGGGGAGAAAGGGAGAAAGGTCGGTTCGGGTAGATTCGAGCGGGCAAAATCGTCGTGTAGCGAGTCCAATCGAAGCTCTTCTCGTTGTGGTCGTTTGTGTGAGTTCTAGGACCCCTCATTTACTTGTTTTCAAACGATTTTGGGGCTGGAAAGCATAGAAAACCCGTTTTTGTATGTGTGTGTGTTTGACCCATTTGGGTGTGGTTGTGTGTGATGCGTTTGGTGTTTGTTTCCGGGATTGTGTGTGCTTGTATGGTGTTGTGGTATGCATTCCTAAGGTTAGGATGGTTGATTTAGGCTTAGAATGGGTTTGGATGAGCTTGGAGGCCAAAAATGGCAGATTGGGTTCGGGATGAACTCCTTTCTGCATCAGCTAGGGCTAGGCGACCGACTGAAGGCCATACGGCCGACTGAGGGGCGATTGAGGTTCATTCGCACGATTGGGGTTCATTCGCACGATTGAGGGTTCATTCGCACGACTAAGGTTTCATTCGCACGATTGGGGGTCCAGTCGCATGGGGAGTCATACGACTGAGGGTCCAGTCGCATAGGTGCTTAGTCGCATTAGTTCCAATCGCATGGGACTCATTCGCATTGAGTCCATTCGCATGAGGTCAGTCACATAGGTGCTCATTCGCATTAGTTCCATCCGCATGAGGTCCATACGCACGACTGGGTGTCCATTCGCATAGATGTTCATCCGCATGAGTCCAATTGCATGATGTTCAGTCGCCTGGAGGCCATGCGACTGAAGGGTGTCCATACGCCCAAATAGGGCTGTTGTACCGGGGAAACGTGTAGTTTAATTACTGACTTTCGGGGGAAAGTGCAGATGTAAGTTTTGACATGGAAATTCCCGTAAGTTCATGTAAGATGACTGTTGAGGCCTTAGAGGGTATGTTGGGCATGATGATGATGATGTTGCAATTTATGCATGATGTATGTTATGTATATGTATGATGTTGCCCTGTATGATGATGATGACTGTATATGTTGACATTCCTGATAATGATGAATGTTTATCTTTCTTGTGACTTTACGTGTTATGTTAATGAATAAAGTGAAAGTATTATGTAACGTAAAGTGGAAAGTAATAAGAGGAACATGATGAATGCATGCATTAATGAATGATGAATGTAACAAAAGTCTTGCAAGCATTAAATATCGGGACACGCCATTAAAAGGTGTTAGCCCAACGATGTGCGGGTTCACTACCCCAGGCGGATGCACATTGAGGTCTTTCTTTGTGATTGACCATTTGTATGGAACCATTGTTGCTTGCCTTAGGTATTGTGACCAGAGGTGCTGGGCACCGTGAATGAAGGTCTATGATAGGCTTAGGTCCAGTACCATGATGAAAGGCATAGTACACGACAATGGTATACCTGAACTTTATCCTAGGTATCCTATCTGTTGCCAGAGGTGCTGGGCACCGTGAATGAAGGTCTATGATAGGCTTAGGCCCAGTACCACGAGCATGAAGGGTAAAGTTCATGGTGTTGACGAAAGGAAAAGATATAATGATGAACGAACGAATGAAAGTAAGAATGAATGAATGAAAGGAAGTTAATGAACGATGAAGATAATAACTATTATCTATGTGTATGTATGATGTGTGATCGCATAGATGTAATGAACGGTTTTAACGAAAGAAAAGTATGTTTTATTATAAAACTAGAACTCACTCAGCAACGCTGACTTTTTATATGTTTCCAGTTGGCAGGTAATGTTGCTGAGGATGGCACTGCGAGGCTACTCAGCTCTTTTGGATGACATCCATTTATATAAGGCTTTTGTGATGTAATACAACAATATATTTTGTAACTGATTAACGATGTATTATTTGGCAAAAGCTTTTATAATGTAAGGAGATGTCTATTTTGATAATTCCGCTGCGATGTTTTATGAAAGTTAAAAGTAATTATATGTTTTATGTGCGATGAATGACCAACTGTAGGCGTCCCGGGAACGGGGCCTTACACCTCTACCTCTCACATTGCAATACGGCACATTACATCCATCACCTACCGAATATCACACTTTACTAGGAGCATTAAAGTACATATCCCTCATAAGACCCGACATAGCCTTCACCGTGAATCGCTTGTCCCAATTTATGCATGCACCAACTTCTCAACATTGGAATGCTCTAAAAAGGTTACTGCGGTATCTTAACGATACAATTCATTATGGCATACTAATCCTTGAACACTCACCACTTCAACTCCATACCTTTACCGACGCTGATTCGACAGGTGATAAAGACAACTACCAAAGCACAACTGGTTACGTTGTTTATCTTGGGTTATATACCGTATCTTGGAGCTCAAAACAACAAATAACTTTAGCTCGTTCCTCCACTGAAGCCGAGTTCAGAGCTGTGGCTTTGACCACTGCTGAAGTTCATTGACTCACCTCTCTACTTAAGGAACTTGGTTTCAGCTCTCCAGTCACTCCAACAATCTATTGTGACAATCTAAGTGCCACTACATACTCCGCTAGCCTTGTATTTCATTCACGTATGAACACCTTGCCTTGGACTTCCATTTTGTTAGTGAAAAGGTGCAAGAACAGTCAATACGTGTCACTCATATTGCTGGAGATGATCAATTGGCTAATGTACTTACAAAGCCAATCCTTTGACCACAGTTCAATTTACTTCTCTCCAAGATTGGTCTCATCTCTCGACCATCCATCTTGCGGGGGCATATTAGACACACGTAGCTCCTACCATTATCTACAAGAATTTGAACTTCAATTGTTTTGAATATTATATTTGTATTGTCAAATTTGTTGTAACTTATCCCATGTATATCTCTTATATTGGTTGCATGTAATCTGTATATATAGATCTCTCTATTGTTAATAAAAGTAACAATTCTATCGCCTCTTCTTCATTGTACCTTTATAATTTCTACTCATATCTTACATAAAAATACTATTCTGGAAAGGAAGGTCATGTACTGTTAGTGTAGAAGATATGCTTTTATAGACCATAAAAAACACCTATTTGATTGCAAATAATCGCTTCTAACATGTATTCTCAGTGTCAGATTAAAGTTTGAATACTTATCAGCATAAGCATTCAGATCTTGATCATTAGATATCATTACAAAACAAGTCATTATTTAGGTGGGGCAATTATGTTATATGTTCACCAGTTTCAGTTTCATGTAAACTACCATGCATGATGCCATGAAAACACTTCTGTGTCACCCTAACAAAAGGTGATGGCGTTGGCTGTATCGGGATTTTGGCCCAAAGAGGTGTTAAAGTAGCCGCCAGTTGCGAAGAGCCTGATCGAGATTTGTTCGAAAACTATTGCTTGTGGTGTAAGTGAAATCGTTATCAGGAAACTGTTCATCCTCGCCTCCGATTTCATTAATTTTGTTTTTATATATTGCTATGTTGTCTTAACTTTTTATCAGCAAAATGAAAGTAGCTGACATTTCATTTAACCGACCTAGATATTTCAATCTACACACTGAAGGTTAGGATAATTAGACTGTGGAAACAATCAATGTTCAAGAATCCATCATAGACGTTCTCCATCAAGATGATATTAATTGACGAAGAGGTTTTCCACTTCTAAATAAACTAATAAAAGTAACATCACAGATATATAATGTTATAAAAGAAAAGTTGGGTGATTCATGTCTTAGTTGTAATTTTTAAATTTTTTAATGTAAATATAATGTAATTTTATAATATTTTTTATATATATGATGTATCTGACCCATGTAACACACGGGTTATTAAAGCTAGTTTATAATATAAAACTGACATATAACGATGGCTACAAGGGACGAGTGGTGTCATTCGGTATGTGTAACAAGTGTGGTTTCATAGCATGCTTAACAATTTGTCTTTGTCCCACAACATTATTGTCAATCATTAAATTTTATCTTCTACTACACTCCATGAGATTTTCTAAACCAAAAAGTTTTAGTCTTTACATTTATTATTATTATTCCTTTTAGAAGGATCCTATAAACATACAAAATACATGATTACTCAATTTTAAATGGTTCTTTAGCATTTAACTAAAGTAATGATAAATTGTTTTAATCCTTTTTCCAAGAGTGTCTCCTTCATTCATATATTGATTATAGGAACTAAATAGTATTCTTGGATCTTTATTTTCATAAAACAAGAAGAATAAGAAGGTTTAAGAATAAAAAAATGTAATCCTTACTATTATCACATCAGTTGCAATATGATAAAACATTTACAAGTTAAAATGGAATATAACGTAAATTAATAATTTCCTCTTGACAATGTCTAGTGAGTTAGGATTTCGATGCTTATTAACATGGTCAAGGCATGCATCGACCATGGATCCACTAATTTACTATTTCTTTAAAACTTAATTCCATTGCAATGAATCCAAAAATATTTTTTGGCTTTTAAATAGGTACTACAAATTAAAAAAAGTTCTGTTTAGTTTATGTAGGATTAATCTCAATAAGTAGGAGATAGAGCGATGCATATTTTGCGTAGCATCTTTGCTTACAAGAAATGATTTGGTATGTACCTTTTTTTATTTAAGTTGATTTACATTCTAGTCAGTATAAACAACCTTGATTTAACTTATTTTTATTTGATTGTATATTCTTAAAGAAGATTCGTTCAACTAACCTTCGAACTATACACGATTTAGCAATATTTATTAAAATCATATATGTTTTATAAAATACTCAAAGTCATAAATTTTTTGTCATAAATTTGTTGTTATAACCATTTTGGCTTTATAAAAATGTTCAGAATCGACAATGTTTTTTCTAACATTTTGTATTACAAAACTTCATTTGAATTCGTAATACATCGGTTGATAAATAAGTTATTTTTGTAAACCATTCTATAAAATCTATACGTGCAATTGTATATATCCCCCACTAAACTTATAAATGTTTATATTCCCTCAAATCATGTTTAAAAGGTACATATGTATTCAAAATTTATGTTTTGAGAAAACATACAAATTTACAAGTTTAGAGGTATATATGCAATTTCTCATATTTCTAACATTTTTTCAAATGATCTTTTATTATATAACTTATGACTTTTATCTATCTTGCACTTTGTTGCTTGATATTATATTTTTCTTGTTCTTGCCTCTTATCAACCTTCACTACACATACGACTGATGCATGGTACGACCATTGATTGGATCGTGAATTTACGGTTAGACCAGCAACATCAACTAAGGATATTATGTTTTTTCCTATATTTTTGTCTGACCATCATGCGGTAGATGCATGGTACGACCATTGCATCTATCGTGTTACTCTTCTATATTGATTTTCAATTGGGTACATAAGGTATGCAAAGAAACAACAGTATACATAAATGAGTGACAACAATAGCTTAGGTATTAAAACAATAAGTTATTAGTGTCAAAGAGAAACCATTTGCACCAAGGGAGTTAAAGATTCTCTGCCCAAATAGTCTAGACTCGTATGCTTTAAGGACAGACCAGAGGCGAACCCACATGTACCTGATGAATGTCACCCGACCCTCATGAAATTTTAGGTTTGTATGAAGTATGTTGCCAATATTTGATCGACACCCATGAATTTCTGACAACGACACCCAAAAGAATAATTTGCATAAGAGAGCAACAAATGAAAGTTTGCCCAATGGTATTTGTTTGAGGTATCATAAGTAGGACCTGGGTTCGAAACCTATAAGTAACTTTTTTTAACACTTTAGAGACCACCAGCCTATTGATATTGAATGATGATCAACAGCTTTGAAAGGCTCATTTTTCTTGTTAGAATGATAGGGGATTTAAATGACTATTATATTCAATATTTCCCATTAAATGAAATGACGTTTTCTTTTTCAATGAAGGTGGAGATGTTTCTTTTTCCAGTTTATTACCTCTACCGTCATTAGTAAAAATATATTGAAAGATTTGAACAGAAGAGTTTCAAGTTTTAATTAGTCTATAAAGTATTTCTTCACATTATCAACTATATGTATTTCAATTAATTAATTCATTTCATATTCCTTGTTAATGTAAAGTTTATTTTAACTAAACTTCCAAATGGTTTTTTAGTTGTGATTAATCACACGATTGACGTTTTAAATCAATTTATTTATGTGGGTAACAAGCTACAATTAATAGAACTTAGAGCATTTACAGTGGATTTTTCATCTTTATTTATATAATTACACTAAAAATCATTTATTGTTCTCTCTCATTTTTAATTAAATAATATCTTTCATATCCTTATCATTATTTTTACTCTCTTCTATACTCACAACCACTTTTAAAAATATTAAAAAAAGTTATAAGGATTGAACAGTGATTCCCCAAATATACCGATACACGATAACATTTTCTATCTCATTCACTCACAAACACTCAAAACCATTTCATATAATATAGGAAACACACTCATATATTTTTAAAAATTCCACTGTGAATGCTCTTATAGTATAACTAGATGGAAAATCATGTATATTTGTTTTATTAGTTTTTACCCGACCCGGATAAAATTGAAAAATATAAAAACGAGTGATAGAATTCGAATCACCAAAAATTACCAACACCCATGAAAAAAATTTCTAGGTCCGCCGCTGGGACAGACTACCTATAATAGAATATTTCTCTGGATGCTAGCATGCTATAAATAACGGGCATCATAAATTTCATACTCATAACCAAGTACAATCTACTTATTGCATCACCAATAATAAGTTTTAAAAACAATTAAAAACAGGTCTAGTGAGCTAACACGTCAGAAAAACAAACGTTCTTTAAAATCTTTAAAATCACTCCAATAAACAAACTTAAAAACACTATCACATCATTATCATCTTTTTATTTTTAATCACTTATTTTTTTCTCTATTTTTAATATATCCATATATAGAGTACATGAGACCCACATATACTCATTTTTTGGTGTTCTTAGGAAATAACTATTACCCCAAAAACACGAGTTTTTTACTAAAAAGGTGTAGGTGGGAAAAATAGTTACCAAATGGGTGATTTCAAAACTATTTATCAAATTGGATGTTTTCATTAATTATTTACTTTTAAGTTTTAAATAATCTATTACCTGTTTATAATTTTTATCTAAACAACCTATATCATCTTTTCTATATTTATTAACTAATTATATCTTTATTTTATTATCTTTTTATTTAACTTTTTTTCTCTTCCCATTATCATATTTATTTTAACTCAACTTTAACGTGAGATTTCCATCACTATTATATATTTTTTAAAGGAACAAATTTATGCAACATATAGAAAACCTAAACAACCATTAAAACTTGACGGTTTCAGTAACAAATACAAATAAAATATAAATGTCAAATTAAGTCAACCCGCTAGCGATCTTAATAAAAATATCAAAAGAGAAATGTCAAAACAACTCAACCTTCTTAGACATCCATTTTTCTAGGCTTAGAAGGACATCTTGCCCAGTTATGACCATGTTGTCCACAAATTCCACAATGATTCGTCTTTTTTCCCTCTTTAATATCCATTCCATTTTGAAGTCTTGTTGAGCAAGGACGACCCTTTTTATCTCGTTTTAGATCGGAATTAGGAAGCAATTCTCTAATAGATGATGGTTGTGGCCAATACGCTTCATGAGGAATCGGAGAAAATTCGAATGACCAAGTAGCACAATATTCTACAATTGAGTAGCATTTATGAACGTACTGCCATGTGTTCAAAAAAGCTTGGCACGTGCGCTTAAAACATGAGAACATGGGTACTTAAATATCTCACACTTACCACATGTGTAAGTTTGTTGTTCCAAATTAACTATCTGGAAATTTTTTCCCTTTTGAGTTATCACCTTAAATATCCCTTTTTGTCGGTTGAAAGATCTCAAAGAATGTGCACCAGCTTTTGACATTAAAGCTGTTTGTTTTGCTATAACATGGGGAGTATACACATCTCCGTTGGCTTGAGCACCAGACCCCATCGGACATCTCACATCAAAATAATAAACCAATCTATAAAATGTAAGTTGAACACATACTGTGTGTAACATCCACCTATTTTCAACTTATTTTGAACTTTTATATGATATAAACTTCTTTATTAAACTTATTTTATTTATTCTAATGAATCATATGAATTAGAAGTGGTATCAATATAAAAAAATTATTTTATTTAATTATAAAACTATTAAATCTTTTAAATAATTTATAATAATTTTATAATTTATAAAGTAAAGGTTATAAATTTATAAAGTTTAATTTTCATTTATGAGTTTTAACGTAGAAAGAATAATTATATTTCAATGTTTCTATCAAACTTATGAAGTTATATAAGTTTATAAGGTTTAATGTTAAACATGAGATTTTGAGGTTAATAATTAATAAAGAAAAACTTTTATTAACTCTATAAAATTTTAATAGACAATAAATTAATTATTGAATGGGTTAATAAGTTTGGGATCAAATTTGCAAATGTTAAAACTTAATTTAATAGTTTGGACATAAAATAATAACTTCAAAAACCACAGGGGCCAAATGTGTAACTCCCGAAACCAACCCCCCTTTCCCCGTCGCCTCTATGTGACCGGCCAAACTCCGGCCACCAACTCTGGCGGTCACCGAAACCCCCAAAAGGTGTAATTAAAACATAATTAAACCGACTATTGACCTTCGCAACATCGATTCGAACTCGAGGACCGTTTCAATTCGAATATCTTTACTGTTATGCTTGTGCAAATGAAACCAAAACACCGAATTAAAATTTTAACTCATTCGGCTTGAAACTGATCGAATAGTGTCTTAAAAACCGAGGGTAAATCAAATCGACACTCTTAAACTAATAGAACCTTCAATTTCATCTGCAACACAACAATACACCATCATTAATCATCGTCTCTATTCGAACCTGCAACACAACCAAACTCTGTTTTCTTAGCAACATAAAACGAAATTGATCAGCGGCTTTTGATCGGAATGACTCGGAATCTTTACATGAAGTTAATTTGATTTTCAACAACGTTTTCATCTCGAACATATTCAACCGTGGTCACGACTAGTTCTTCACCTTATAACATCGATTCGACCTTCATTCTGGTAATTAAACCCTCACACACACTCGCTTTCACGTGGGCAATCAAAGCCCTATGGTTGATTTCATTAACAACATCAATTTGAAGTTTAATTTGATGGCAATTGTTTCTAGGGTTCTTGAGATTTGGGGGAATTCTGTAGTTCATGAATTAATAAAATTATTTCGGAAACCTAAACAGATTTGGGCCACAGCCCAACCGGTTACCACCCATCCTTGTATGCAGGAAGTCTAGGGTTCGAACCCGGCCTCCAGCATATAAATTTTTGATAAATTTTTTACATATATTTAATTTCATAAATTATCCTAATATATTATTAAACCAAAATAAAAACTAATTTGTTAACTAAAACATTACGGAAATTATTAAATTAATTTTAATGGTTTTATAAACTTATGATTTTAAATTAATTATTTTATAAAGGATAACAAAGGTTATAAACACATTATTAACTATTTTATGTAATTTAAATGTTATAAACTTATTATGGGTCAAATGTAGATTATTATAAAACATTATAAAATCTATATTTAATAAATAATTATTCAAATAGTTGTTTAAATAATTATTTATCATCTATTCATTTAAACAACCATGATATATATTAGTTAATAAAGTTATTCCTTAAAATTTTATTTAGTTCTTGAAACTTATAAATAATTTATTTTTAAGGCTTGATATTATAAGACCTTTATAATAAATCATTAAGCTTTTATAAATGAATTTTAGATATTTTAAGGTCATTTAAAATAAATATTCATTATTACCTTCATCAAATTTTAAAATAATTAATTATTTAATTAATTATTTCTTTTCACACGTCATATTTTAATCTTTATTAATTCAATAAATTAAATTATTGAATTCTTTATTTTAAATATGCCTTATGTGCTTATTCTTATATACTTTGAATCTTATCATGCATACAACAACGAATCTTAAATCAATAATCTAAAGGCCCTGTTGTACCTAAATCGATGGTTTTCAAATAATTTTGAATCGCTATTCGTGGTTGCAAGTCTCGTCAAAGTCGTGTCCTACAATTTGAAACATGTAATGCTGGAAGAGCGTGATGCTTTGTATCTCGAGGTTTTCTGTCTAAGCAGTTGCAGGACCGTTTAAGGGCTTAACACAATTACAACACAACAACACAATGAGGAGATTAACTAAACTTTAATCAAACAGTGAACTGGGTAACCAAAGGTGATACAAAGAACACAAGTAAAGCAAGAGACAGAACAAGAGAGTATGGGTTTCAAGGAGGCAGTATATTGCTTTCTCAAGTTCTTTTACAAGTGTTACAAAGCATAAAGAAAGATACAAGAACTTGAAATACTTACTACTACAACCTACAGCCGGCTATACTTTGAAAGCCAGCTGGATACAATTGACTAGACACTAACAAAATCAATTGTAGGATCAAAAGGCATATCTGCCTTTTGACCTTGTGACTATGACATGCCATAGCTCACATCCTTATACAATACAAAAAGGATAAAGTACATAAAGTGGAAAGTTGAAGACTCAAGACCTCAATGTACAGTTACCAAAAGCAAGGCCCTTTTCACCAACTCATGTAAGTTGGTGACTTTACAGAGATGCAGCGGAAAAGGTGCTTTATGGAACAGTACATCAGATAAAGCATGTGTACTAAAAGTCTTCGGAAAATCTGTCTTCATAGGTGAAGGCTTCGGAAACTTTGTCTCTGAAGCTTCGGAAGACTTTGTTTGGCTTCGGAAGATATTGGTCTTGGCTTCGGAAGATTTTACACTTAGAGTATTTTCTAATGCTTTGTGTAAAACTTCCGAAGCATTCTTCACTTCAGTACTTAGTGCATGTTGCTGAGACACTTAGGCTGTTTTGGGTTGCATCAGACTTCAGGAATCCTTACAAACTCCCCCTAGGCTGATGCTACCAAAACACTTGGAAGATCTTCAAATGTTGGTAGTCTTCAGTACAATCAGGACCATTCCTTTCTTCATGAGATGGTCAGGATCATCAAGACTTCATAGTATCTTCTCATCTCAAAGAGATCATGCAGAGGTAAGTTGATTATGTCTTGCCATGAGTAGACATTCTCAACACCTTGATCTCTGATAACAGTCCATCTTTCTGGATTGGTAGAGTAAGTCCAGGACAAGATGGGTGTCTCACTAGTTAGAGGAGCCACTTGAATAGGAGTTGATTGGGCTGCCTCATCATGCACTTCCTCAGGTTGATCTGATTCAGCCTGAGGTGCAGAGGTAGATGACTTTGGCTTCTTCTTCTTAGTCTTTGGTTTAGAAGCCATCCTCTTCTTCCTCTTGGATGTCTTTAACTGAGAAGACTGGTCTGCAGCACCATGTTGATCATCAGTGTCTTTCTCAGTTGGGTGTTCCTCCCTCACAGGTTCAGAAGGAGAGGGAGTTTGACCCTGCCTAGGATCAGAAGATGAAGCTTGCTGAGGCTCAGCTGGAGGTGCTGGTTGAGGTGTCTCTGGTTGTTCAAACTTGACCTCCACTTCAGGTGGGACTTGACTTGGAAGAGAGTGCAAGTCAATGAGTTCTCCACTTTTAATCTTCTGCTTGATCACCCTAATATGCTCATCCATAGTGGATAGAGACATGGGGCCAAGTCTCCTTCCGGAGAATCCATACAGCTTCAAGAAGCTCACCATTCTTTGTCTGTCAGCAGACTTCTTTGCATTCTTTTGAATGATGGCCCTTGACTTTGCAGCTTCTTCCCTTAGCTTCCTTTTAGTTGTCTTTCTTTCCTTGACTAACTCAAGCTCAAGTTGCTTTAGATACTCGAACTCAATGAAGTCATAGGACAAGGAAGAAGTGCATCTGCCTGATAGAAGCCTGTGGCACTCAGGTAGTTGATCATCTTGATCCTATCTTCTTCTTTATCTACCTGAGGTTCTTGTGGAGCCACATCTTCCTGTGCAGGACTTTCTTGAACTGGTGAGAGAGTAGGAGCATGCTTGTAAAGTCTTTTCTGTCTCTTCTCCTCTTTGAGTTGGAGAAGTATCATTGCATCCTCTTTCTCCTTCAACTCTCTTGACACTTCCCTGTCAGCCAGTTCATTAACTCTTCTAAGGGGAGGGAGATGATTTCATCAATGTCATAGTTCCTGGTCTGTAAGTAGGTAATCCTGACTGCCCTTAACTCATCATCTTGAGTATTTGGTCTGGGAGCAGCCCTGATTGCAGCTTGCATGAAGCTAGATGACCCAGTGGAACTTTCTCCCCTTAGTCTCCTTTTCTCTCTCTCTCTCTTCCTCCTCAATTTCCTCAGGAGTCATTATCCTTTCCCTTTGTCACCAACAGACCTTTGTGACTCAGGGTGGATTGAGGCTTGGCCTTCATTGCTTGGAGTAGCTTCCATGCTCTGGCCAGAGAGAGGCTGAGAAAACACCTTCACCAGCAGGTGTCTCAGATGGAGTTTGGACCTCAGCAGCAGTTGTTGATGATGAGACAGGGGTCTCAGGTTCTGTCACTGGGCCTTCAGTCAAGGTTTCCCCTATGAAACTAATCTTAGGGTCCACCTCAACATCCAGTTGACCGATGACATTGCCTGATTCCCTAAGTCTCCTTCTTAGAGTAAACTCTGCAAGGATCCTGTCTTGGATTCTTTGAGCCAGCCTGTCAGCTTGTCTTGAATTGCTTGGATTGACAAGTGGCAAGTTGACTAAATCCAGTCTTTCATAAAAGCTCAGGCTTTGGAATTGAAAAACTTCTTGTTGGCCTTGAACTCTTTGAAGTATAAGGGCTCTCCTGTCATCATCATACCTCCACCTTATGATGTGATTGCCAGTTCCTAGTGGTGGAGATGAGACAGCCCTTGGTATACCTTCCTCAAAGAGACTCCTGATGAGAGAGTCTATAGAGTCCACATTAATGTGAACTTGAGGAAGTTGCTGAGAATGCACAACAGCAAGTGAGGATGGTGAGTCCTCTATGTCCATTCTCTCTGAAGAACTCCCAGGTTCTGTGGTTGTAACAACTTTCTCCCCCTTTTTGGTAGCATCACCCACTTGCATAGGTGAGCTGGAGGATAAGTCAATCACTTCCACAGGTTCTTGTGTTCCTGGTTGAGCTCTCCTTAAAGGTCTCCCAGCTAGTTTTTCCTGCAGATATGAAATCTGGAGTTGCTGATCATTGACCCTGTTTTGCAGGGTAGTCACCTGAGATTCCAAGTGACTAACCTTAGAGACTAATAGGTGCATGTTTTTGACAGTTTTTGCACCTTTAGTCTCAAATTCCCCTCATCTTCATCAGAAGATTCATTGGGGGATGAGATGATTGGACCAAAGTCCTCTCTCTCACCACCAGCTTGAGTTTCTTGGCTGCTGGTTTTCCTCTGCTCACTGGCAGCCTCAGTTGAGATGCCAATGGGCTGAGTTGCCATGGTTGAGGTCTTAATGATGTAATCACTTTCAAAAGTGAGAGCCTCTTCCATATGGACATCCTGAACAGGTTCAGAAGTGTCCACCTCAGTAATAGGTGACTGATGGGGGATAGACTGAGGAGAGTCAGAGGTACTCATCTCTCTTTGAGTAGGGGAGGAGAAGAGAGACTCATGGTACTCACTGAATCCTAAGTCTTCATCAGTGTAAAAGGATAGGTTGGGAATTGGTTGGTTGAGATCCAAAGGCTGGGGATGGTAGCTGTCCCCTGAAGGTTGTCCACTTGAGTGTTGAGACTCAGAGTGAAGGCTTAAGGTTGTTGGGCTATTGAGCTCATCAGGGTGAGCTTGAGGAACCTCAGCCCTGATAGGTGAAGTAATGGGAGTGGTTTGCTCCTCAGGAGAAGTGGGAGCTCTAGTGTCCACTTCTTCCTGTAAGGTTGAGTATTTGGGGGCCTGCACAGACTCAATAGCCTGAGCAGGGGTTCGTTTGGATTTTCTTTGGTAGGTGAGGGTGATTTCTGGTCTTTTTAATGGTAAGGACAAAAGAGGTGTGGGTTCAACACTAGCTTGTGTTGCTAGGTTGTCACCTTGAGCAATGAGCTCTAACATTTTTGGGACTAGGGCTGTTTCTACCCCAGAGAAGCCTACAGTTGGCTTCTTCATTATTTTAAAGATGCCGGGCTTCATCTGTCCCAATTTAAGAATATTACCTGTTTCCCTCAACTGTGAGCCCAGTTCACAGTTGAGAATGTGTTGAACATATCTAGGAAACATGTAATACTCTAAGGAGTCTAAGTTTGCAAGTAAATTAGTATAAACAAATTGTGAATACCTGAACTTGACCCCTGAACCATTCCATGAACTATAAAGGAGAGATCCTCAGGAATCTGGTCCCATCCACCATGCTTGTTTGACAAGCTGTGGATAACCACATGGAGCAGGAATTTCCATTGGGATGAGACCTTCCCTTTCCTAAAGGTCTTTACAGAGAAATCTCCCTCATAGCCCATCTGCTCAAAAGAATGATTAACAGCTTCTTTTGGAAGGACACCTCACCTTCTTCATCATCCAGCTGTAGATGTTGATTAATGATGGCCGGAGTGATGAAGATTGTCCTCCCTTGCACTGTGGCAGACAGTGCCTTCTCCCCATCCATAATGACCTCTTGGCAGGTCTTCCAGAATTCAAGCAAGTGATCCTCATATAGAGTAGGATCAATGGTCAGGGAGGTGAAGTAGTTTGACAGAGTCAAGAATTGGCAAATCTCTGAGAAACTTGCATCTTTCTCAGAGCTTAACAGAGCAACTTGATTATGTTGCCTGTGTAGTTGCATGGAGAAATCAGGGTTGTTTCTGCGGTTAAGGTTGGCCATTTCAGAAGCTTAAGGGTGAAGAAAGGTAGAAAGCAAAGGCGGTTTAGAGAATTAGGTTAGAGAAACAGTAGAATTGAGGAAGATAGTGGGAAAGAGGGGGAACCGTTGGGTATTTATATGAAAAGGGATTTGAACCAAAGTTAATGAAAGAGGATAAACTTTGAAATCCGAAAGTCGGTCCCACCTCTGAAAAGGTAGTTTACTTTTGCTCAAAAAGTAGTTTTCTTGGAATTCGAAAAGCTTCCGAAGTTTATTTGTCTTCGGAAGTTTTGATTGAAAAAGCTTCCGAAGCTAAAATGGCTTCGGAAGATTTTCCTGAGAGTCTTGAAGATTTATGCTTCGGAAGAGAAATAAACCCTTGAATGCTTTGTATAGAAATAAACAAAGCTTCCGAAGGTTAATTTTGCTTCGGAAGGAAAAGGTCCTTAAAAATAAATAAGTGTCTGAGATAAGAATTTTAAGCTTCGGAAGATGAATTTGACTTCTTCCGAAGGTAAAATCTCTTAGACAGTTATGTATTTTGAAGACATGTTTTTCTTCCGAAGATAAAATTTTATCTTCCGAAGTATCAAAAATTTTCAAGAATCTAAGGAAAGTCTTCAAAAAGAATTTTACATCCAAAGAAAACATGAGCTTATGAAAGTGATGAACTAGACAACTTAGGACACACATATTTTAAGAAGAAATAATTAGAATTAGTTTTAATAAAAAGTCTACTCAAAGTTAATCATCCCAATAGCTGATATCAGATACTTAAATCTCTGTTCATCAAAAGCTTTTGTGAACAGATCAGCATATTGTTCATCTGTATGAACTTTGACTAGTTTAATTAATCCTTTTTCATAGTTATCTCTTATTAAATGATACCTGATGTTGATGTGTTGGTCCTTGAGTGCTGCACAGGGTTCTCAGTGATAGAGATAGCACTATTGTTGTCTATGTGGATAGGAGTCTCTTTGAAGTTAAATCCATAGTCCAGCATCTGATTTTGAATCCAAAGCACTTGAGCACAGCAGCTTGCAGCAGCAATGTATTCAGCCTCAGCAGTTGATGCAGACACACAGGATTGTTTCTTGCATTGCCATGAGACCACCCTTCCACCAAGGAATTGACATCCCCCAGATGTAGACTTTGCAGTCATATTGCAACCACCATAATCACTATCTGTATAGGCATACAGATTGAAATTTGGATTCTTTGGATACCATAGACCAAGTGTTGAAGCACCTTTGAGGTATCTTAAAATCCTTTTCACAGTGATTAAGTGAGACATCTTAGGGTTGGCTTGATATCTTGCACAAATACATGTAGCAAACATGATATCAGGCCTGCTAGCTGTAAGATACATAAGAGACCCAATCATAGCCCTGTATAAGTGCTCATCTACACACTCCCCCTCAAGATCTGGACCAAGGGAGTGGTTTCTGGCTATGGGTGTCTTAGCAATCTTACAATCAGTCATATTGAACCTCTTGAGTATGTCTTGAACATACTTTGACTGACTTATGAAGATGCCATCTTCAACCTGCTTCACTTGAATTCCCAGAAAGAAGTTGAGTTCTCCCATTGAACTCATCTCAAATCTGTCTTTCATCAGCTTCTCAAAGTCTTTGCAGAGCTTTGGATTAGTTGAACCAAAGATGATGTCATCAACATATACTTGAACCAGCAATAAGTCATTTCCCTGTCCTTTGATGAAGAGAGTTCCATCTATAGTACCTCTCCTGTATCCATGCTTACAAGATACTCAGATAGTGTCTCATACCACTTCCTGGGTGCCTGATGCAGCCCATAAAGAGCTTTGTCAAGCTTGCAGACATAATCAGGATGATCAGGGTCTACAAAACCAGGTGGCTGTTTGACATAAACCTCCTCATCAATCACTCCATATAAGAAAGCACACTTTACATCAAGTTGGTAGACCTTGAAGTTCTTGGATGCAGCAAATGCCAGGAATATCCTAACAGCTTCTAGTCTTGCTACAGGAGCAAAGACATCAGTGTAGTCAATCCCTTCTTCTTGTGTGTATCCTTGAACAACTAGTCTTGCCTTGTTCTTGATGATGATTCCTCTATCATCCTTCTTGTTTCTAAAAACCCATTTGGTTCCAATGGTAGTCTTCCCATGAGGAAGAGGACAAAGGTTCCAAACTTTCTGCCTTTTGAATTGAAGCAGCTCTTGTTGCATAGCTTCAACCCAACTTCCATCCTTTAGAGCTTCATCAACTTTCTTGGGCTCTATCTGAGATAAGAAACAAGAGTGAAGACAAACATTTGCTTCATGGGTTTGTCCTCTTGTTCTTACCCCTGTGACAACATCTCCAATGATGTTTGTGGTGGGGTGAGACTTGTGGATCCTTAGCTGAGGGATCACAGCAAGTTGTTGAGAAAGATCTAAATTTGAGAAATTTAAATCTGGTCTGGAAGATTCACCCTCCACATTATCACACTTATCAAGATTAACTTGATCCAATGAGTGTGAGACATCATTGATGTTGTCATCTATGGTATGGTTATTAGCATCAAGAAATTCCTGATCACTATCACCATCACCATTGTTGTCTTCTACAAGTGAGGTGTCTTTATCTGGTTGAGAGGCCTCTGAGCTGGAATTTGAAGGCATGCCAGATGTATCAGCTGAATTTGTCATTGTTGTGCTGATAGAAACCTCATTTGCTGAAGTAGTTCCAACTGGAGCTGAAGATGTATGAGTTGAAGGTCTTCCTAGCTCAAATCTTGGATCAGGATCACCTGTATTTAGATTTTCTGCAGATCCTGAAACATGCTCACAAGATTTGTTAAAACAGTTGGTAACTAAATCAAGATCAAACAGCCAATCCGGACCAGAACCAGCCACACAAGGAGTGTGCTCATTGAAAGTCACATTGGCTGACTCCTCAACAATTCTAGTTCTGAGATTGTATACTCTATAAGCTTTAGCTTGAGAAGAGTATCCAATGAAATGTCCATCATCTGATTTCTCAGCAAACTTGGCAATTTGATCTTTGGTATTCAAGATGGTGCAGGGACATCCAAATGACCTGAGAAAACCAATGAAAGGTTTCCTCTTGTGCCAAAGTTCATAAGGAGTCTTACCACTAAAACTCTGTTTTGCACATAGCAAGCAGTATTAACTGCCTCTGCCCAGAAGGTGATAGGCAGTTTAGAGTCAGACAACATAGTTCTTGCAGCTTCAATAAGTGTCCTGTTTCTCCTCTCAGCAACTCCGTTTTGCTGAGGAGTCCTGGGAGCACTATATTGTCTTGTAATACCTTTTCATCACAAAATGCATCAAGGATTTGGTTCTTGAATTCAGTTCCTGATCACATCTTATGGTTTTGACCTTGTGATCACATTGATTCTCAACTTTTAAGATGAAATTCTTCAGAATCTCAGGGGTTTCATCCTTAGTTCTAAGGAAGAAGACCCAAGTGAATCTTGTAAAATCATCTGTGATCACCAGACAGTAAGAGGTCCTTCCTAAACTCATTACACTGGTGGGGCCAAAGAGATCCATATGTAACAAGTGTAGGGGAGTAGTGATGGAGTTCTTTTCCTTAGGCTTGTGAGATACCTTGTGTTGCTTCCCTTTCAGGCATGCAACACAATGATCATCACTTGTAAACTCTTTCTTTGGGCATTCCAGTTACCAGATCATGTTTAATTAATTTATTCATGTTCTTAAAGTTTACATGGCACATTCTTTTATGCCATAGGAAAGACTCATCACTATTTGCTTTAGATAGAAAGCATGAAACTTCTCCAGAGGGAGATGTTTCTTGCAAATCCATCTTGTACATGTTCCCTTTCCTGGGGGCTCTGAGCAGGATATGCTCATGAGGAATGACCACACCAGGCTTGAGAACAATGCACTCATGCTCAGTAAAGAGCATGTTATGACTCTGATCACAAAATTGGGATACACTCAGAAGATTGTACCCAAGCTCCTTAACAAAGTTTACCTTCTCAATGCTGAGCTTACCATTTGTGACCTTGCCCCTTCCAGAAATGTAACCACCTTCATCTCCTCCAAAAGCAACTGGTCCTCCATCAATTCTCTCAAAATTATGGAGTAGAGACCTATTGCCTGTCATGTGCCTGGAACAGCCACTGTCAATTATCCAGACATTCCTGTTTGTCTTGAGCTGTTCCTGCACAAAAATGATTAGTTACATTTGGAAACCCAAGCCTTACTTGTCTTGGGCTCATTAATGTAATAGAAGGTAATGCAACAGTAATAGATCCTATGGTTGTACTATGGGGATCTTCAGCTGTTGTTGATGGAGAAACCTCAGTCATTTGGTCTTTCTTAGACTTCCACACCACCTTTGGAGTCTTGGACTTGACCTTCAAAACCTTAGAAGCTTTTGGAACTTCACAAGTTTTGATGACTGATCCTTCGGAAGAATCTACAGTCACTGCAGCAGACTTCAGTGCTTCGGAAGAACTCCTTTCTTCCGAGACCAACTTTGCTTCCGAAGGTAATTTTCCATTTACCTTCTTCTTTGATTTGGAGCTTCCGAAGGAAACAGACTTTCCTTCCGAAGCTTGAGACTTCTTGAGACTCTTTGAAGTCTTTGTTTTAGGTCATGTGGACAGTACTTTTAGGATTGTATGGGCAATCCTTAGCAATGTGAGAAGTACTTTCACACATAACACAACATTTTCTTCTTCAAAGAAGTCTCCCTTTGAGAGCAAGACTGGCTTTGGTCACATCCCTTCTCCACCTTCATCTTGGTAGATGCTGAGACAGTTCCTTTGGGCTGTGAACTGTTCTTGGAGTTTGATGGTCCAGGCTGTGCAGCAGTGGTACACAGCAGCTCAGTCTTCTTCTTGGCACTGAGATGATTTGAACAAGAACCATGACTCTTAGCTGAGGAGTCTTGGTTGATGTCTTCAGTCCTTACTACTTTGAAACCTGCAGAGATAAAAACTTGTTTCTGCTTAGCATCAAAAGTAGCCTTGATTTCTTGAGCCTTCTTTGCTTTCCTTTTGCTCTTCCTGATCAAGTTCTTTCTTTTGGACTTGGTCATCACAGTTGATTTCTTCTCCTCAGAAGGATAGTGGCCCTTGGAAGAATCCTCTTCTTCACTCTTCTCAGAGGAATTCTTCACTATCACTTCTTCATCATCCTCACTTACAGGATCTATGAGAGGAAGCTCATCTTCACAAGTTCCACACCTAGGAGATCTTACAGACAAGATTGTGTGTGGAGGAGCTATCTCATTTGATCCCAGTCCCTGTCTATTTTGATAACAAACCTTGTTGTGCAGGGATGAGGATATCATGTTCTTGAAGGTCTCTTCTTCAAGAACACTCTTCTCTGCCTTGGCTTTGCTGATCACAAGCTCAGCCTGGCACTCAGTCAACTTAGTGATGAGATCTTGGATCTGAGTTCTAAAATCTGTATGTTCATGTTTTAGTACTGAAATGGTTTTCTCCAAGTCCTCTATCTTTAACTTGTAATCATTTTCAGACTTTCTAAAATCAGATTTTATTATTTTAATGACTCAAGATCAGATCTCATCTCTAGGTTGTAGGACCTGTATCTATTTACTTAGCAATGCATTCAGGGGAGCAAAGATGTTCCAATACCTTGGCTTCATCATGGTCAGCCATCAGTGCTTGGTTTGGAGAAGCATCCTCCACCTGAAAACTCCAGTCAAAGCCTCCCTCTTTCAACAGCAACAGCAGCATGTTGCTTTGTCTTCTCAGCCTGAGGGCTTTGTCAGTAAGTTTGGTCTGGGTTGTGTTTGGCCCCCATTTGCTTTAGGTGCCTTACACTCCCTAGCAAAGTGACCCATAAGGTTACAGTTGTAACACTTAACTTTGCTTTTATCCAGCCCAAACTTACTACTGGTAGCATTGCTTGGAAATCTTCTTCCTGTCCTCTTGTAGAACTTCTTGGCTCTGTGAGTGAGGAGAGCCATCTGCTGAACTATCTCCATGTATTCCAGGTCATCTGGATGGATACAGTCCAGGTCTTCAAGAGTGAAGAGATAATTCCCCACAGCTTTCAGTCATCTGCAGACACAAAGGCTTGAGAAGAACTTGTCTCTTGAATGGGCTTCCTTGAGTAAAGTTCTCCCTTGGTGTCTCGGGAAGGTGGATGAAAGGACCCTTTTGTGAGGTGTTGTCAGGGTAGCATAAGAGATGATGTTGGGGTTCTATGCTATCCCTTTCAATCACATGTAGGGCTGAACCATTTGATTGTTGGAGTTGCCAGATGAACCTTGCATGTTCATCTCCATCTGGTATCCACTGAGAATCCCATACAACTCTGTAAGAGTAAGAGTCTTAAGGTTCTCAGTCCTCTTGATCACCACCAATAGTGTGTCCATTGCCTAGGAAGTGAGGACATGAACTTCTTACAATGTCCCTGTTCTCAAGAGGAACTCCTCCATCACTAGAGGTATCCACAATCTCAACATACCTGAGTATTGTTGGGTCATGGTTTCTGCTTTGAGGTGAAATCTCATGCTGCTCAGAAGATCTTTCTTGTTCTCCTTGCTTCAGAGGAGCCTTCATACATCAGCTTCAGTGCATCCCACAGCTGTTTGGCTGTCTTGCACTTCTTAAACCCTGTATACAGAGTTTGGGAGAAGAGAAGGTCCTCCCTCCTCACTTTTACTTCTTACTCTGGATTCCACCTTTCTAAGTGTCATAACCTGTTCATCACCCAGTGCAAATCCAGCACAGATGTCATGGTCTTTGAGCTGTGAACTTTTCTGGTAATCTCTGTCAAATATGCACTACTGAGCTTCAAGAAGGACTCTTCTTTGACCCAGCTTGTTCCATCAGTCAGGTATGGACTTCGAGGCTTGTATATCCATTCAGCTAGCACTTTCATGCTTAAACTGTTTTCATAGCATGATCTTTTGGCATTCTCTTCTTGCTTATGCCTTTCTACAGGAGACTTTGGGTCAGAGTAGAGCAGTCTCTCATCTGCTACAATCAAGACATTCCTCATGATGACCAAATACTCAAGAAATCAACTTTCTCTAAGCAATGAGTGCCTTATTAAGCATCTTGCTGATCAAAGATCCTTGAAGCATCATCTGAAGTGATATGGAGATAGAGAGTAGAGTCGAAGAGCAGTCATGGCCTTCCTGTCAATCACTACTCTTTTTCTATCTTCATCTGAGTAGTTGGCCACATCTTTAGGAATCATACCAGCACCAGTAGCAGAGGGGGTGCTGGTATGAAAGGTCCATTCTCAACAGATTCCCACATTCTTGAATCAAGAGACCTGATGAAGCCTTCCATTCTCATGCACCAGGTGTCAAAATCATCAAGAGTGATCAGTGGGGATTTGTTCATGGTTCCAGTCTCCATATCAGTCTTTGAGATGGAAGCCATTTGAAGAGTTTAGCTTTGTGTGTGTGAGGATCTTAAGATGGTTAGATCTTATATCAAGAGCCTGGAAAGCTCTGATACCAATTGCAGGACCGTTTAAGGGCTTAAACACAATTACAACACAATGAGGAGATTAACTAAACTCTTAATCAAACAGTGAACTAGGAAACCAAAGTGATACAAAGAACACAAGTAAAGCAAGAGACAGAACAAGAGAGTCTGGGTTTCAAGGAGGCAGTATATTGCTTTCTCAAGTTCTTTTACAAGTGTTACAAAGCATAAAGAAAAGATACAAGAACTTGAAATACTTATACTACAACCTACAGCCGGCTATACTTTGAAAGCCAGCTGGATACAATTGACTAGACACTAACAAAATCAATTATAGGATCAAAAGGCATATCTGCCTTTTGACCTTGTGACTATGACATGCCATAGCTCACATCCTTATACAATACAAAAAGGATAAAGTACATAAAGTGGAAAGTTGAAGACTCAAGACCTCAATGTACAGTTACCAAAAGCAAGGCCCTTTTCACCAACTCATGTAAGTTGGTGACTTTACAGAGATGCAGCGGAAAAGGTGCTTTATGGAACAGTACATCAGATAAAGCATGTGTACTAAAAGTCTTCGGAAGAAATCTGTCTTCATAGGTTGAAGCTTCGGAAGACTTTGTCTCTGAAGCTTCGGAAGACTTCATGTTTGGCTTCGGAAGATATTGGTCTTGGCTTCGGAAGATTTTACACTTAGAGTATTTTCTAATGCTTTGTGTAAAACTTCCGAAGCATTCTTCACTTCAGTACTTAGTGCATGTTGCTGAGACACTTAGGCTGTTTTGGGTTGCATCAGACTTCAGGAATCCTTACACTTTATCCGTGCGAGAAGCTAGTTCTCGCTCAAGACCTTTTGGGTTTTAGTATAAATAGTGTTTGGTGCTTATTGTATAGAGGATTTTGAAATTCCATACTTTTGTTATCATTATCAGAGAGCAATACATTTTGAAGTTATTTACATTGAGCTTATGTTTACTTGATTTCATTCTACTTCTAGTTCTATCTACTTTTCATGATTGATCCATTCCTTGCTTCTTTTACGAGATCGATCTACTGAAGCCTTAACGATCTTTACAATTGGTCTCAGAGCCTCGTGTGCACTAGATCGATTTCGATTGAACTTGAAGCAATTTGAAGAAGATTTGAGGTAAAAATTTGATTTCAACATGAAGAATGAATTGGATTTATCGAATTTGTGTATGATTTGATGTGTTTGAGATCAAAGACAAGTTGAACAAGCTTTATTCAAAGTTTTAAGACTATTCAATGGTTAAAATGGCTTTAAATGAACCAATTAGTGATAATTAGGATTTCACTTGAACATAATTCACTAAATCAAAGCTAAATTATCATTTCTGAACAAATTGGTGATTGGGTTTAAGGAGAAAAAGCTTGATTTGGCCAGACAGAACTCGCAAAAAGCTCATAACATCACGCAATAGTTGATTATTCGCACTAGAAGTACTACTTATCGTAACAAGCAGTTACAAAAAACTTCCTGTCGCGCGAGAAGTTCAACTAATCACAAAAGTCACTTACAAATTTTGCCGCACAAAAAGTTAATTGTCACGCGAAAAGTTTTTATTTTCAAGGAATTTTGTGAAGTGTGAAACTTGATTTTCAAAATGGCCATCAACCTAAATTTGAAGAATCTTATAGCTACACTGAGTTTAGATAGTGAGACAGGAACAAGCACCAAGCCACCAAAACTTTTAAGTGAAGATGACTATGTCGATTGGATTTATCGATTTGAGAATCATGTCATTTTTACCAAACCAAGGATGCTATGGTCGATAAAATATGGACCCTACATTCCTCTGTATAAAAGTAACAATTGAGAAATGGTTTAAAAACTAGAATATCTTTAGGATGAGGAAGACATGAAGAAGCTGGAAATTGATGACAAAGCTTATATAGCTATAACCATGGCTTTGACTACTAAAATTGCATAGAAATTAAAAGAACCCAGAGGTGCCAAAGTTCTACGGGACCAATGGAAACCCAAATCATGGGTAAAAAAGACATGAGAGAAAGCAAGAAAGACATGCTAAATCAGGAATTTAACATGTTCAATTACGTTCTTCGTGAAACTCTTGAAACCCAAATTTCAAGGTTTGTTAAACTGGTAACAAAGATGAAGAGTGATGGCATTGTTTTGAAAAATGTTAATCTAAACAACAATATCTACCATTAAGTCATATGAAATGGGTGATAAACAAAGAGCTGTAAACCATTTAAACTGAATAGGTGTTGAAGGTACTACATTATATGCTAAGATGGCTAGTAATCCGAATTATTATGTTAGCTATTCATAGATGTGTTAGCAACAATAAACTAGAATTCCTTTGGTTCCAACAATTCAAGAAACACCAGTGTCTCGTGTCCAAACTTCATATCGTAATAAGTATTCACCATGTAATCCCAATACTCATCAATTTAGCCTCAATCCCAAACATGTCACTCAGTTCAGTCTTAATCTCACAACTATACATCCATTCAGCCCCAACCCCAGGTTCAACAAGCATTTGTTGATAATTCTAGCTCATCCAAACAAACCATTCAGATTGTAAAAGGACATCTTCCCTTGTTCAAAGATATGAAACATTCATGGCATGAAGATTAAGTGCACCCGAATATCCTTGTTGATGATTTCCAGTAAGTCAACCTTGATGATGTAGAAGAGAATGATATAAAATATTAGATGGTTATGGTTGTTTATCGTGCAAAGAATTTTACTAGAAGAACTAGATGGAAGATGTTTGGTGTTAATGATGCCAGCAAAATTGGATTTGATAAAACAAGCTTGAGATGTTATAACTCTGACAAACCCAGGCATTTTGCTAGGGAATGTACAGAACAAAAAATCAATACTGATGAAAGTGGAAAGAGGATGGTGACAGTTAAAATTGAATCAAAGAATGATAAGGTTGGGACATTGGGACATCTACAAACAAAGCTTTTGAATCATAGACAAATGGTGAGTATGATTGGTCAGATCAGATGGAAATTCTAGATCTTAACTTATCTACTACACTACTAGATAACATCAAGACCAAGGAAGTGAAGAAAATATTGAAAAACTTGTTTGCTAAGTTTATTGTAAGTGATATGCTTGAAGGAATATTTGCTGAAAATGATGTTAAGATAAAAAAGATGAATGTGGCTGAGATGATAGGAGAAGAAAAGTTAAATGCTGTTGAGACTAGTCTAACACAAATTGAGAAGATTCAGGTTAATGAAAATATTAATGCTGGTCATGCTGTTGAGATAATTCCAGCAAATCTTGAAAAGGAAGCTTTGAATTCGGTTGTTGTTGATAAGACTCTAGCATTTGATACTACATAAAAGATTGAAGCTGTCGAGACTACTCTAACACATTCAACAAATGAAGAGAAAGTTGACAAAAAAGGAGTTATTGAACGCTTTCATGGTGAATGGAGTTCAAGAAGTTAGTGAATCATCTAATATCATATGTGACGTATATACTGATCTATGTTCTAGTGCATGAAAACTTGATATTAGAAGTTAAAAAACTTCAATATGAAGCTCGTGAGCATAAATCAAATGAAAAAGTTTTCAAAGAAAAGCTTGAAGGTTTAAACAAAACAATTATCAATTACAATTAAATCTTCATGATAAAAAATTATACAAATAATGATATGTTAAAATGAAATGATGAATTGGCTTTGGAAAAAACCAAATTTAACAATGAACTCTTAACATCCAAGCTTACAGTTAAAAAAATTAAACTTTCATTAAATATGGTTGAAGGAATTATAAAATCTCAAATGACTTAGAAAACTAATGGTGGAAAGAGTGGTATTGGTTTTACTAATATTGCTCCTCCCATTAATCATGACTACTCATGTATGCCATCATCAATTAACTCAATAGATGAAAATATGAGCTATGATCTGGGATTTCCGACATCTTCTGACTTAAAACTTTCAGTCAATATCTCTTTGACTATTGATCCAATCATAAAAACTGAAATTAAAGTCAATAATTATAATGTTTGTGTAGAAAGTCCGAAGAAAGATTGATTGGTTGAAAAATGGGAAAGTGATGATGAAATAGAATTTCAGGAAATAAAAATAAGAACTTTATTGAAACATTACATGATTGTAATTCATCATCAGTTGTTAATGAGAAGCTTAATTTTTTTATTAAAAAGAATGATTGTTTAACTCGTTAAACAAAAGAAGAAAATTTAAATGAAAATATTATACACAACAACAAAGAATTCTTGATTCTTTAAACATAAATCTTCTCATGATGCTAACTCTTTGAAACAAGATGTGTGTAGCCCAAGTGTCTACTAAGACTTGTCCAATTTAGTAACAATATAAAAAAGGTGCAAAGCCGCAGATCATATGTTGGACTCAACAAGTTCATTGAAGGATAATGCCTGTCATAATCAATCAAATATGTTCTAAAATCCAAACAATCATTTACTAACATACAAATATTATTAACATTCAAATTAAACATTAATTATTTTTTTAATTTCTTTTTCAATTTTTTTGTAGATAAAGAAATTTTTGCAAGTGTCCACAGGGGATGAAAGATTACCCACAGCGGATGAAGAAGATTGGGCAGCTGATGAAGTCTTAGAAGAAATGTCCAAGTACTCATAGCTGATTGGACAGCTCCACAATGGATGTTTAGTATCCACATCAGATGAGAAACTCCACAACAGACCATAAGAAAACAAACAGACAAGTGTTCATATCAGACAATTATGTGCCTACAACGGACATTCAAATGCTCATAGTGGACAACTATCAAACACAACGCGCAATCTAAGTCTTTCATCCACAACAGGCAGTCTGTTGTCCATAACAGATAGTTCATCATCCATAACGGATAACTTTTAGACTTAGGATTATATGTATTATGTTTTGACATAAGGGTATTTTTGTAAGTATACATAGATCTTTGTATAGGTTATAAATATCAATATACCCTAATCATTTGTAAGCTTTTGAATACATTATCATTCAAACAAGTATTTCATATTCATCTGAGCATTCAATCATATAAACACACAATCATATAATCATACACACACAATAGAGATCATATTAATCATCATATGTTTCCACACCATGATTGTTTGAGTATTGATTCAGACACTTGTTGTTTGAGAGATTAAAAAGGTTCTTGAGGGATTCAACTTTTGTTCATACAACAAAGCTGATTCCACAGGTGGTATCAGAGCCATGGCTTAAATTATATATTGATTTTTGATACTCTCAATCAATATAATGATCTTTACTTTTCATTAGCTTCAAATCATACTTTTCGAGCATAAAACTACACAAACACATTCTTCTACATCATCAATTCATCAAAACTTCAAAAACATGGTTTAACAATTTGTTTTGGTTCATTTTGAAAAAGAATCTGTGTTTTTGTTGGTAAAAAAGCTCCTAAAATCATCCACACAGTGTTTATAAACGGAAACATCACAAAAATCGCAAAACCAAATCGATTTTAAGGGATTTTTAGATAAAATAGAGCAGGGGTACTGCTCTATCGATTTTCATCACGTAAAAACCGTTTTTGGGTGATTTTAATCCATACATTGTCTTTAAATATCATATCCGAGTTATTCTATACTCAAATCAGTCATTAAACATAATCAAAACAACAAAGCGATTGTTGTTTATTCAGGTTGCTAAGCCACAACAATTCTAGGTTTAAAACCCTAGTTCATCATCATCCTCAAATTTTCAAAATCACGGTGATTTTGTTGAAACAAGTGAAGAAAACGTTTTTCATTTGTATTTAAAAAAAATCACCAGTTTTTTACTTTTGATTCACCAATGTAACACCCCGAAAAGTCGAAACGAGTCATTAAGGACAATGGGCTTAATTAATGGGTATTTAATAAAAGAAGGAAATGGGTTATGGGCCAAAATTGGGTTTATGGGCAAGAGCCTAAGTGATTAAGGCCCATAATCAGCCCTTAACCAACCCAAATCAGCTCCATCTCCATCATTACAACCCTAGCCACCAAAATTCGTAGAGAGAGAAAGTAGAGAGAGAGAGAGAGAAGGGAGAAAACTCAAGATTTGAAGATTCTAAGGTGAAGAGGTTGAAGATCTGGGTGTTGGAGCATCAAGATCTAAGAAAGAAGCAACAAATCCAGGTAAGAATCGACCTCTAAACCCTTCTGTAGATCAAACCCGGATTCTAGGGTTTTGGGTTTTGAAAAGTTGCAAAGAATCGCATAAAGGTCACATTTTTACGTATGAAAACATGTATAAAGCTTAGATTTAGCCTCATGGATGATAAACTAAGAGATTGGATGTAAAAAGTTATGATTTTGGGTTAAAAATGGTCTGGTCCGTAATTTTTATGCGATCTGCGAAACTGCGTGTTCATCCAGCGAATTTGCATATTCAATCAGCGAAACTGTGGATCTTCCTGCGAAACTATAGTTTCGCAGGTAGTTTCGCAGACATAGTTTTCCAACGAAAGTTGGGCGAAACTGGCAGTGAAACTGGCAGCGAAGATGCCAGCGAAACTGCCAGCGAAGGTGCTAGCGAAACTAGCAGCAAAACTGCTGGTGAAACTAGCAGCGAAACTGTTGGCGAACCTAGCTGCGAAATTTCTGATCATGCAGCGAAATTAGCAGCGAATTTAGGCAGAAATTAACCCCTTTAAGTGTTAGCTATTCTGCAGGCTGTGTAGAGTGATCCTAGCCTTGTAAGCTTAGCCTTGAAGTTATTCGTGGTATCCAGGTGAGTTCTAGATCCCCTATTTATAAGTTTTCCATGTTTTGGGGCTATTATGCATACTAAATTTACGTTCTTAAATGACCAAGATTTTAAGGTGTTTTAACAGGAAGAACGATTTTTCTATAAGTAAATGTGCTATATAAATGTCTAAATATAAAAAATTTTTCGCGCTGACCTGGCAGCCCGCCCCAGCCAGGGGCGTTGCCCCTTGGACCCCACTAGGGGCTGCTGCCCCTAGGACCCCGCTGTCAGGGGCTGCCGCCCCGAACCCCCGCTGTCTCGCGGCGGATCGTTATGTTTTATGATGATTAGTACTTGGTATGTTGTGTACTTAATAAGTTAAGTATTCTATATACTAAAGAGGAAGATGATATTAATGAAAAAGTGAAACTAAATGAATGTTACCCCGGGCCCGTTTGATGATGAAAAGTCTTGCAAGCACTATGATAGACTTCACTTATGTGAGTCTGATGTATGATGATGGATCTGTATTCATGAGCGGGCTATGTGCCTTGCAGTGGATCAACTGTCTGGGGGTTAGCTACCGTTTTCATGTGTACCGACAGGGATTGGCATTCGTTGTCAATCAACATGGAGCTCTTGCTTTGTGCAATCTCGTTTATGATGAAAGTGAAAGATAATGAACATGCTTATTATGATGCAAGTTATGTTATGTACTATGATGTATGCATGGTCATTATATGAAGGATAAAGTTTATATTTTCTTATAATATTTAAAACTAGAACTCGCTCAGCGAAGCTGACTTTTATGCATAATAGTTGGCAGGTAAGTGCTGATGCTGAGGATGGCACACGGAGCTACTTGGGGAGCTATGGATGGCATTCCTACTTAAGAAATCTTTATTGTAATTTAAGAACAATTAGCATGTTTTGTTTGAAATTAAAGGACAAGTGTATGAGTACAATATGATTTCTATGTTTTAAATGAATGTCTAATTACTTCCGCTGCAATGTTTCATTATTAAACTGATTTTATGCTATGATTAACCAACTGTGAGGCTTCCCGGAAACGGGGCCTTACAACCAACCACCATTTTTGAAACATATTAATTGTTTTTTAGGGTTTTGACTTTTTTTGACTGTTGAGAGTGTATTCTATCAGCGTTCAAACATCATCATTATGTCATAGCTTACATTCCTTAGGAATATTTTAATTAAATCCTAATTAATTAAAAGTCCTTTGTTTGGTCATCAAAAGTCATTAAACAAATTAAACAAATCCTAGTGACTAACTGGACATTGGACAAATTATCACCTTAGGATAAAAACAAATTTAACATCATGTTAAATATTGAAACAAAATTAACTTAAACCTTCAAGTTAAATTAACAACCATGTCAGACTAAGTATCCGGGTCCAACAATGGTCTCAAACCACCAAGGCTAAAGAACAAGGCTGATTTCAAACAATGGAAAATCATGTTCAAAAATTGGATCATTTTCCAAGACCCATATTTATTGACTTTCATAACTGAGGGACCATACATTCCAGTGACTTTAGATCAACATATAGAATCTAGTGAGCTTGAAAAGTGTAGCTAGTGATGTCTTAAAGAAAGTCAAGATTGATATGAAAGCATACATTATTCTGGCAATGACTCTACCATTTGAGATCTTGACAAGGGTGGGAAACTTTAACACAACACATGAACTCTAGAAAGTTCTCCACACAATGTGTGAAGGGAGTGATGAGATCAGGGAGATCAAGAAGGAAAAACTGAGAACCTAATTTGAAACCTTTCATCATGTTCATAGTGAATCCATACCGCAACAGCTTCACAGATTCATACAACTGGTGAATGAGATGATAGTTTATGATCTCAAGTATGAATCTGTGGAGATCAACAAAAAGATGCTTCACACTCTTCCAGAGAGTTGGACTCAGTCTGTCTCTCTGATGAAAGCAACATTGGATCTTGAAGCATTATCATTGGATGCTCTAGTTGTCAATGTAGAGGCACTAGAACTAGATGAAAGATCAAGAAACAACAGCTCAGTAAGTAATGTGGAATCATACAAGTTTAAAAAAATGCAAACAATAGACAGTGCATTCGATTTTTGATCCAAATTAATATAAATATCTGAAATTACTGCAGGAAAAAGTATATTGAAAATGTGTTTTTTACTAACTTTAAACACAAATAATTATATTAGATACAAGAGTTATATAATTAAGTATTTATTAGTTTGTGTTCTACTATGTTAGCGGATCACAATGAAGTATACTATGTCTAAAATTGAGTTAAGTTGAATGAGATATCAATACTTAAAGTTGGTTGTTGAAATGAATATTGTTTAACCTGGGTGATTCAAGTTGTTGCCTATTACATTACACATTACATTGATATTCTTATAAGTATGATATTAGACATCTTCTCTTAATTAACAAAAATGTCAAGAATCAATACTATTTGAAGACACCCGGCTTGAATCATTATAAATTGTATTTTGTAGTTATTTTTCATTCGGTTTTGTATAAGGTAATGGAGTAACTTATTTCCTATTAATAATGAAAGTATTGTTTTTAATATATTATCATTATTTTCAATAAAGGTGACCCAACTTCCTATAATCTTAAAGCAAACTTTTATGAGAGTGTTGTCACAATCTTATAAACCTTGTTACTAAGGATTTTGGGTTGGTTAATATATAAAAAAACTATTTAAGATTTATTCGTTAAATTTACAAATATATTTTAAAAATAGCACGTGTAGCACAATGTTGTGTTTGGATTCTTATAAAAATTGAAGTACAATCTTAAGTCCTAACTAACATGTGACAAAACGAATGGTTTTAATTTAACCTTTTGGTTTAAAAACATTTAAAGTAAATATTTAATTATCTAACATGCATATGGATGATTTATATTGTCAAAAATAAATGTGTTATAATTTTTTAACTAGAAGTTTGAAATATCTTTTCATAAAACACTTTATCTTAAATAGAAAATAAAGATTATGTATGAATCACTTAAAGGGAAACATTAGTCATAATCAATGAGTATTGATATTAGAAATGATTTATTAAAAAATAATGTCGTTTAAAATATGTGTGTAAACATCTTAGTCCTAACATGAATGTTTGAAACAAATTTGTTATAGAATAATATTTCTTAATATGTTTGACTAAACGGGTAATTTTCTAGCGCTCGTGTTAAAAATAGCTTATTATATAAATTAAAGAGGTCTAAAATGATTTGTAATGGCTTATTTTGACGATCGTTTTATTATCAGTTTAAAGAGAAAATTGCAAAAATAGTCCCCGTGGTTTGATCATATTGCAAGTTTGGTCCCTTGATTTTAAAAATTACAAATTTAGTCCAAACATTTGGAAGTTTGTTGCAAATTTAGTCCCCACCGTTAGTTTCCGTTAGGTTTTAACGATCTGGGGACCAAATATGCAATATGATCAAACAATAGGGACTAATTGTGCAATTTGTTCAAAAAATTAAAAATAATTGAAAATTAAAAAAAATCTAAAATCAAATAAAATTAAAAGAAATTAAAATCAAACATAATAAATTTAAATAAACATCAATAATAAATTTCAAATAATTTTTAAAAAATAAAATAAAGGTTAAAAAATCAAATCAAATTCAAAACTAAATAAAAGTAAAAATAAAACGTATGTAAAAAGAGAAAGCGAAAAGTATTGAAAAAGAAGTATGTGATTATAGTAAAAAATTAAATAAAAACCAAATAAAAAATAAAAATACAATTGAATAAATATTTATAAAATTCAAAATAAATATTGAAAAAATCATATTAAAGTTAAAAAACAAAAAAACGGTTCGATTTTATTTTTTGTTTTTTGGATTTATACTTTCACAAGGTTTTTATATTCTTTAAGCATGATATATGAACTTTTAAATTTTAATTTTTTTATTTTTATATGATTTTTTAGTTTTTTTTTTAATTTTTGAGAAAATTGCGCAATTGGTCCCTATGGTTGTTCAAAAAATTAAAAATAATTGAAAATTAAAAAAAAATCTAAAATCAAATAAAATTTAAAAGAAATTAAAATCAAACATAATAAATTCAAATAAACATCAATAATAAATTTCAAAAAATTTTTAAAAAATAAAATAAAGGTTAAAAAATCAAATCAAATTCAAAACTAAATAAAAGTAAAAATAAAACGTATGTAAAAAAAGAAAGCGAAAAGTATTGAAAAAGAAGTATGTGATTATAGTAAATAATTAAATAAAAACCAAATAAAAAATAAAAATACAATTGAATAAATATTTATAAAATTCAAAGTAAATATTGAAAAAATCATATTAAAGTTAGAAAAAAAAAAACGGTTCGATTTTATTTTTTGTTTTTTGGATTTATACTTTCACAAGGTTTTTGTATTCTTTAAGCAT
The DNA here is from genome assembly GCA_025215565.1 of Flaveria ramosissima. Taxonomy (NCBI): domain Eukaryota; kingdom Viridiplantae; phylum Streptophyta; class Magnoliopsida; order Asterales; family Asteraceae; genus Flaveria; species Flaveria ramosissima. The sequence continues at coordinate 14,714,355 of CM046046.1, read as the reverse complement.
GATATATGAACTTTTAAATTTTAATTTTTTATTTTTATATGATTTTTTAGTTTTTTTTTAATTTTTGAGAAAATTGCGCAATTGGTCCCTATGGTTGTTCAAAAAATTAAAAATAATTGAAAATTAAAAAAAAAATCTAAAATCAAATAAAATTTAAAAGAAATTAAAATCAAACATAATAAATTCAAATAAACATCAATAATAAATTTCAAAAAATTTTTAAAAAATAAAATAAAGGTTAAAAAATCAAATCAAATTCAAAACTAAATAAAAGTAAAAATAAAACGTATGTAAAAAGAGAAAGCGAAAAGTATTGAAAAAGAAGTATGTGATTATAGTAAAAAATTAAATAAAAACCAAATAAAAATAAAAATACAATTGAAAAAATATTTATAAAATTCAAAATAAATATTGAAAAAATCATATTAAAGTTAAAAAACAAAAAAACGGTTCGATTTTATTTTTTGTTTTTTGGATTTATACTTTCACAAGGTTTTTGTATTCTTTAAGCATGATATATGAACTTTTAAATTTCAATTTTTTTATTTTTATATGATTTTTTAGTTTTTTTTTAATTTTTGAGAAAATTGCGCAATTGGTCCCTATGGTTTGACCATATTGCATGTTTAGTCCTCAGATCGTTAAAAACTAACAAACACTAACGGTGGGGACTAAATTTACAACAAACTTTCAAATGTTTGGACTAAATTTGCAATTTTTAAAATCTAGGGAACAAACTTGCAATATGATCAAAACACAGGGACAATTTTTGCAATTTTCTCCAGTTTAAATATATAATCTAGATGTTTAAATGTACCGAGTAAACATATTATTTTCTAATGTGTATGTTAGGAAACATTAGTTATTTAACATGCATCTTGGATATGATTTAAATTGATGAAACTATACAATTTGAAATGTTTTATATAAACGTCAAACATGTGTGTTAGCTAGTTTATTTTATAAAATGTTTTGTGAGGACATTTAATTCGGAGAATCAAGTTAGAATCGAGTAAACATCACAAACTTGTAGAGTTATATGTTTTAAAATGTTTTATGTAAACGTTCACTAATTAATGAGTGCATTAGAAACTGTTTATTTGATAAAGCTATTATGGAGTTTATGGTCATTGAGTTTTGTAATTAAAACTTGGAATAAAAATAGTTCTATTTTTAACCCTTGTAATCTAATTAATGTGTGCAGTAGAAACTGTTTATTTGATAAAGCTATTATGAAGTTTATGGTCATTGAGTTTTGTAATTAAAACTTAAAATAAAAATAGTTTTATTCTAAACCCTTGTAATATCATGTTGGCGAAACTAAGAATTGGTTTAGAATTAATTATTGCGAGAAGTAGCAGGATTTGAATCAAATAATAATTTCAAAACTACACTATTTTATTGAAAAATAATTGAGTGTTCAAGTGAATAGAATCAATAGCTTAAATATTACTACTTGTAAGTAGCCTATAAACAACTTGTAGTTTTCTTTGGATAAATTTACGACTGTTCTAGATAAGAGTTTTGAAATGGAACAAGAACGTAATGATATGATGACATGGAGATTCATATAGGGAGTACCTCAACAAACACCACAAGATAGTATTGAGGACATAATGATATGATGGCATGTAGATCCATAAAAGGAGTACCTCAAAACATGACACAAGATGATATTAATAGAAAATTCAGGGTTCACAAAATATAACAAGTTATTGCTTGTCGTGTAATGATTGTAACCACTACTCATGCATGTTAGAGCCAAGCTAGCTTTAAAAACCATCAATATATTAAGAAAATCTGGGGATGGTGGATGGCCATATGACAAAAGCAATTAAAATTGAAGCCGCGGAATTGAAAATATGTACAGGATGTTCCCTAACCTTGAAAGAGATTATTCATATCCCTAACATCAAGATGGATATAATATCTTCTAGCAAGTTGAACAACAAGGGTACACAATATTACTGCATCTAAACTTAAGTGGTGTATAATTTGTCTAAAGAGATCCCCATCCTTTCTTAATGCTAGAAATAAAGTGGTTGAGATGTATCGAATAACCTTTGAATGTAGTGTCAGACAAATCTCATGATGTGAATATTGAAGATAGTAATCATATATAATTTTAGTCAATATGTATCTGGATTTTAAATTTAGTAGGGATTAGGGTTTCCTTAATCCCCTATTTTATGTGTAATTTATCTATGTGTTTAACTCGTAGTTCCATTTAGGCCCTTTTAATTATTAACATTTAATTACATTTAAACTCTTGTGGTTTTACTAATTAACCTTTAATTACAAAAAAAACAATTAAACCATTATAAAAACGTTAACTAACCAACGATTAATAAATAAACTTTAAATCCCTATTTAATTAACTATTTCTTTAAATGATTGATCGCCACCGATTAAACTAGAGTTCGAGATCCAAAACGTGAAACCATTACTTGTTATTACTTGTTGTTGCCCAAGATATAACTTTTTGAACCGTACCTCGATTGTAACGTTGAAATTATCGATGATAGGACAACTAATGTCCAACAAACTCTCACTTGGACGATTCATCGACTAATTGCCTTAAGATAGATTGTGGTGGATGCCTAGCCACATCTCACTGCCCCTAGCAAGGTGTGACGTTTTATAGTAGCCAGTTAGTTTCTTGTGTGCAAGTAACTCCTTATCTAACCAAGTACTATAGCCGTGGCAATCTTATTTGTTTATCCTTTATGTACAGGATATTCGTTGAACATAAGACATGGATTATACTTCACTATTAAAAATTGTTCAATTATTATAGCTCTCGTTTTCAGTTTGAAGTGGTTTAGCAAACTACTCTTTTAAGTGTAGTTACGCATTTAACACCAGCTCAAATCAACGAGGGCGCTAGAATGTCCAACTCCTAGTTTCATAGAAGCATAGAATTCCTTTGACCACTTACAAATCCCATTTAACCTCGGGTTTATTCCCAACCGTTTACTCTTACAAATGCTTTTACAGTGTAACGTTAAAGAAGGTCAAAGAACAACCTTTAGTTAAAGTTACTTTAAGTATGTGTCTTAGATCAAAGGATATATAGATCATATCATTTTCAAAGATTCATATGAGTTAGATCCATGTAGAATATTTTGAAGCAAGTTATGTGCTGATGTCATTCTCTACTTAATATCAATGAATATTAGTTTATATGAACCAAGCACTATTGAATATAGTCTTAATTCAAATTAATTCCTATGAATCTAATCGTCTATGGACATTTAGAATATACTGTAAAGTATTCTTAAATGTACAAATATTCAAACACAGAAATATAGGTTTATGAAGTATTTTACCATTGAATGAAAGTAAACATCTAATGTAACTATTATTGCTCAAAAGCACCAAATACTAATACTGATCAAATCCACTGTCTAGCAAATCGAAGCCCTATTTTATCTACATGCTCCTCATATATAGTTTAAGGCATATGCTTAGTAAAGGGATCTGCTAGTGTTAGGTCTAGAATTAGTATATCTAGTCATTATGTATAGGCTTAGTACTTAAATTAATATCTGTAATGAACTTTTGTATTTCATTATTATGTATGCATTAAATATATAGGTTAACCCATTTATATATGTGTTGGTTTATGTATGGTTGCAGGAACAAACATTATAATTGGTCAATTTATGAAATTGACCAAGTATAAGAAACATCTACGGATGAACATTTTGTTCTTCCGTAGATACATTTCTTACAAGTAATTATACATCCAAAGATCTTCTGCGGATGAACAACAAGTTACCTTCAGAAGAACAAGTTACCTTCGGAAGAACAAGATACCTTCGGAAGAACAAGTTACCTTCGGAAGAACAAGATACCTTCGGAAGAACAAGTTACCTTCGGAAGAACAAGATACCTTCGGAAGAACAAGATACCTTCGGAAGAACATTATCTACGGAAGAACAGAATTACTACTGAAGACAATATTCCTGCGGAGTCCAAACACTTGTATTATACAAGTGGTACAAGTCAACAAGTCAACAAGTCAACAAGGCGGTTATGCGAATCCCGAGAAATCCGATGATTCCTTAACATAAACAAATCAAATCCCAAGAGATCTGGTGTTTCCTATAACTGAAACACCTTTGTCTATAAATATGGATCCTAGGTTTCGATTCAAACACGATTGAGTTAGACGATTGATTGATTGAGAACAGCCATAACAATACAACAATCATCAAAAGTCTTTCGATCAACTTTAGCATACACAACATCATAGCATTCTTTGATATCATACATTCAATTCTTTTGTAATCATCAACACATTATAATAAAATACTGATTAATCATAATTGTGTTTTGTTTCATGTGTCTTGATATTTCATTGATATTTAAAGTTGTTTTAAACACAATTAAACCAAATCAACGTTAATTCCGCAAACGTTGACTTGACATCGATTCACAATGATAATTCCTGTTGACGATCCTTGGATTCACAGGTGGTATCAGAGCCAAGTACTCATTGATTTAGATCAATTGATCTATCAGTGTTAGTTGTGTTTTAATTGTGTTTGATTTCGTTTAACTGCAATCGTTTTTAATTAACTTGTTTCTATATTCAAATCAATTGAATAGCAGATCTTGTTAACATCATGAGCAACTTCAGTGGTTCATCTTACCAACCTCCGAAGTTGGAAACAAAAGCAGACTTCAAGTCTTGGAAAATCAAGTTCAGGAATCATGTAAACTATACTGATTCTGACTTGTGGATTTCCATCACTGAAGGTACTTATATTCCACCCACTCTTGGGCCGGATTATAATGACAAAAATCAACCAATCAGTACAAAAGATCTATCACCTGATGATGTCAAAAAGGTTAAAGTTGATATAAAAGCATACAGTTTGCTTAGTATGGCTTTACCTGAAGAGATATTAATCAGGTGTGAGAACTATAAAACAGCACACTCCTTATGGAAGATACTTCACACTCTCTGCGAAAGGAGTGATGAGATAAGAAGTATAAGGAGAGACACCCTCAGATCACAATATGAAACTTTTCATCATATTGAGGGTGAGTCAATTCCTCAACAACTTCATAGATTCATGCAGTTAGTAACTGAGATGAATATTCTGGAGTTGAAGTATACAAGTGAGGAATTAAACAAGAAAATGCTCCACACTTTGCCAGAAAGTTGGAAACATACTGTGTCCATGTTCAAGAACACTATAGATTTGAAAGCAACTGGCTTAGATACTCTGGTTGCAAAAGTGGAAGCTCTTGAAATGGACGAAAAATCAAGAAACAAGAGTGTGAGAACTCATGTCTCACCCTATCACTTCAAAGAAACAAATAATGTAGGAAGTGCATTTATTTCAAACAATGAAAGTGATAACTCTTGTGCTAGGAGTGATGATGAGGAGGAAGTTAGCTTCTCTGCTTCAAAACCCTCAAAAAATCATCTCAAGTCAAGCAGCAAAAGAATAAAGGAAGAACTACTGATAGACAAGATACACCTGCAGCAACAGCTAAGTCTTCTTTTTCAACAAATCAGTCAGAACCAATAACTGTGATATTGGACTCTGAAGAACAAAGAGCAGCCTTTGCAGCTTTTAGCTTAAGTTTCCAAGCATATCTGGGAAGCTCTCTAACATCAGCCAATATTTGCCATCAAGTTACCTTCAGAAGAACAAGTTACCTTCGGAAGAACAAGATACCTTCGAAAGAACAAGTTACCTTCGGAAGAACAAGATACCTTCGGAAGAACAAGTTACCTTCGAAGAAGAACAAGATACCTTCGGAAGAACAAGATACCTTCGGAAGAACATTATCTACGGAAGAACAAAATTACTACTGAAGACAATATTCCCGCGGAGTCCAAACACTTGTATTATACAAGTGGTACAAGTAAACAAGTCAACAAGGCGGTTATGCGAATCCCGAGAAATCCGATGATTCCTTAACAGAAACAAATCAAATCCCAAGAGATCCGGTGTTTCCTATAACTGAAACACCTTTGTCTATAAATATGGATCCTAGGTTTCGATTCAAACACGATTGAGTTAGACGATTGATTGATTGAGAACAGCCATAACAATACAACAATCATCAAAAGTCTTTCGATCAACTTTAGCATTCACAACATCATAGCATTCTTTGATATCATACATTCAATTCGTTTGTAATCATCAACACATTATAATAAAATACTGATTAATCATTAATTGTGTTTTGTTTCGTGTGTTCTTGATATTTCATTGATATTTAAAGTTGTTTAAACACAATTAAACCAAATCAACGTTAATTCCGCAAACGTTGACTCGACATCGATTCACACTGATAATTCCTGTTGACGATCCTTGGATTCACAGGTGGTATCTCAGGAGATGAGACAACTCAAAAGTAAAACATCAAGCAACAAAACATCAAAGATTGGTGTTGACAAATCAAAAGTAAGATGCTACAAATGCAATCTCTATGGACATTTCTCAAGAGAATGCAATCAATTGTCATATCCAGAGATGAGACAACACCAGCAGCATCAACAACATCAGATTCAAGCAAATCAACGATCTTCTCAAAGACCTCTGCACAAAAGAGTAGATTTGTCAAAAACACTTATTGTTTGATGAGACTTAACTGTTACATTCTTAAGCCAGGATTTATTGTCCCTGAAGATTGATTCTCCTCAAAGCAGCAAGAAAGGAAACACTTATGTTTTGGATATGAACAACACTTCTCTCACAAAACATGAAACTTGTCTTATATCTAAACTTTCAGAAGATTTGTCACAATTATGGCATAGAAGGCTTGTTCATTCTAACATGAAGAACATGAATAAATTGGTGAAACATGACCTGGTCATTGGATTGCCAAATAAAGAGTTTCATTGCTCAACTCATTGTTCTTCTTGTTACAAAGGAAAACAACACAGAGTGTCACATAAACCCAAAACAATCAATACTAATACTACACCACTCAAATTGCTTCACATGGATCTTTTTGGTCCAACCAATGTAATGAGCATTGGAAAAAGGCAATATTGTTTGGTGATAGTTGATGATTTCACTAGATTTACATGGGAGTGAAACATCAGAAACATTAATGGACTTTGTAATCAAGATTGAGAATCAACTTGATACAAAAGTCAAAATTTTCAGGAGTGATAATGGTACTGAATTTGTCAACTTTGAACTAGATTCTTTTTGCAGGAGCAAAGGTATTGCAAGACAATTCAGTGCACCAAGGACTCCACAACAAAATAGAGTTGCTGAAAGAAGAAAACAGAACTCTCATTGAAGCAGCAAGAACAATGCTAGCTGATTCACAACTACCTATTACCTTTTGGGCTGAGGCTGTGAATACTGCATGCAATGTTCAAAACAGAACATTAATTGTCAAAGAACATAACAAAACTCCTTATGAGCTCCTATTTAAAAGAAAACCTTACATAGGATATCTAAGAGTATTTGGATGTCAAGTAACTGTTTTGAACATAAAAGAGTCATTAGGAAAATTTTCAGAAAAAGCATATGATGGTTTCTTTGTTGGATACTCTTCAACACATATAGAGTGTATATTCCACAACATAACATTGTGGAAGAGACCCCTAATGATCCTTTGATGAAAATGTGTTTACTAAGTCAGTTAAAGGTTCATCATGGTTATTTGACATAGATGCTTTGTCTAAATCTTTTAACTATATCATTTGACAAATGCAGGATCTGATGAAGTATGCTATCCATTTGTTCCACCTATTATGACTGAAGTAACTTTATCTGCTGATCCCCCAAGGATAAATCCATCTTCAGGTGAAAATACTTCAGCAGAGAAGCAGATATTACATGTGGAATTGAACAGCATGCATCCGGAGTTCCTTCGGAAGATCAGCATACATCCGGAGAAGTTCCTTCGGAAGATCAGCATACATCCGGAGAAATTCCTTCGGAAGACCAAAATACATCCGGAGAAGTTCCTTCGGAAGACCAAAATACATCCGGAGAACTTCCTTCGGAAGACCAAAATGTATCCGGAGCAGCTCCTACGGAAGAACAAAATACTTCCGCAGAAGTTCCTGCGGAAGAGCAAAATCCAACTGCAGATACTTCTGTAGCTCAATCAACAGAGACTCAATTTGATTATTTCTTGAATTCTCAAATTGAGATGAATCAGTCAGAGGCAATGGAAATGACTAATCTGGAATCATCTATTCCAGTTGAGTCAACTCCCTCAATGAGAATTCATAAGTCTCATCCACTTGACAATATCATTGGAAATCTTGAAAAGAGAACTACAAGGAGCCAAAGTGGTACAGCCAACCTTTGTCTCCTCAACTGTTTTCTTTCTCAAGTGGTGCCTCCAAACATTACAGCTTCTTTAAAAGACAATAGCTGGATTGAAGCTATGCAAGAAGAGCTTCAACAGTTCAGAAAGCAAAAAGTATGGTCTCTTGTTGATTTACCTGAAGGTCAACATCCTATTGGAACTAGATGGCTATACAAAAACAAACTGGATGATAGAGGGATTATTGTCCGAAACAAAGCAAGGTTGATAGCACAAGGATACACTCAAGAAGAAGGCATAGATTATGATGAAGTTTTTGCACCAGTTGCAAGAATTGAGGCAATAAGAGTGTTCTTGGCATATGCATCATATAAGAAATTTATTGTGTATCAGATGGATGTCAAGTGTGCATTCTTATATGGGAAAATTGATGAGGAAGTTTATGTGTCTCAACCCCCGGATTTGAAGATCATCATTATCCTCACAGGGTATACAAACTAGATAAAGCCTTGTACGGTCTTTCAAGCACCAAGAAAATGGTATGAAACACTATCATCTTTCTTACTCAAGCATGGCTACAAAAGAGGAACTATTGATCAGACACTCTTTCTCAAACAAGAACATCAAGATCTCTTAGTAGTTCAAGTATATGTTGATGACATTATATTTGGATCAACTAATAAGAGATTGTGTGTGAATTTTGAAGAGCTGATGAAATCTGAATTTCAGATGAGCTCAATGGGTGAATTAACATTCTTCCTTGGCCTTCAAGTTCATCTAAAAGCAGATGGAATATTCATCAATCAAGAAAATACATACATCAAATACTGAAGAAATACAATCTTGCTGAAGTATCCTCATGCAAAACACCAGCATCAACAATTGATAAGATTGCTCCTGATCCCACTGGAAATCTATTGATAAAAAATTATTTAGATCTATGATAGGTTCACTTATGTACTTAACTGCCAGTAGACCTGATATTATGTTTGCTGTGTGTGTATGTGCTAGGTACCAATCTGATCCAAAGGAGTCACATCTCAATGTTGTCAAAAGAATTTTCAGATACCTCAAGGAAAACCAGGACTTGGTCTATGGTATCCCAAGGATGGAGACTTTACACTCTACTCATACTCAGACAGTGACTATGGTGGATGTAACAGCAATAGAAAATCAACAACCGATGGATGTCAATTCATTGGACCCAGGCTAGTGTCATGGCAGTGCAAGAAACAAACAAATGTTTCTTTATCTACAGCAGCTGAGGCTGAGTACATTGCTGCTTCAGCTGGGTGCTCTCAAGTACTTTGGTTACAAAACCAACTGCTTGACTATGATTACAACTTTTTCAAACCTCAATTTATATAGACAATTCTGCTGCTATGTTTATTACTGCTAATCCAGTGCAACATAGTAAAACAAACAATTGAGATTAGGTATCTTTTAAGAGATTGCTCAGAAAAAGGATTTTTTGATAAGTTAGTCAAAGTGGATACATCAAATCAGCGCTGATTTATTCACTAACCTTTGATTCAGTCAGATTTAATTTTCATGATTGAGTCTCTAGGTCTGATTAACTTTAGAATAATCAAAAGTCTAAACAACAAACATGCCGTGTGTAATAATGCATCAGTATGGACCTATGCATGGGAAATGATAGTACACTATAGCTTTGTCTATTCCTGGCATAAACAAATAACATATATATCAGCAAGTTCTTGATATGTGAGTAGGTTCATCTTGAGTGGAAACAAACCTGAGTAATGCAAAACATAATACTATAATAAATTGTCTGGTGTGGGAAAACTTCATTTGAGAAAATAAAGCTGAGTCGTACCTAATCTGATCCAGATCATCATCTAAACACAATATGTAACACACTTTATACTATCTATCTTGCAAAATAATACTCCCTTGTTTTGTGTGAACAAAGACCTGGGTGTATGATCACATATGGAATATCAGTAACAAAATGTTGAAAAGATCAGGATCCTCATCATCCCTCTATTTTATGGGAACAAAAGACCTTGCAGGATCGGGTTTTGTCACTTAACACTTGTATTTCTCTCAAACTCACTTATAATAGTCACTCAAACAAGATGAAGCAATGTCTTTGACAAGAGTTGATAATAATATAATAAGTAATCAAAGCAACAAGCAGAAATATTTTCAAGGTACTTGTATATATTACTTCTCAACTCAAGATTACAAGACACTTACAAGCATAGAACATGAGTTACAATGAGAAACTATATATACTAGATCCTACAGCCGGTTATACTTGATACCAGCTGGAAACCTAAGACTAAAGCATATACTACAATGCTATAGTTAAGGTATCTTAGATAAAGTATTATCTAAGATATGGTAGTCATGACATGTCCATGACTTACCTTTTGTCACCAACTAAAGATGGCAACTGTACTTAACATAAAAAGGTAAACAGTAGATTAAAGTATGGTCAACTACATGGCTTTTGAGAAAACGCCATGCAGTATCTCAGAGATTTGCAGCGGACTGTCAGACAGACCATACTTATGTCTACTGGATAATAGAAGTGTCTTCCGAAGGTTAACTGGCTTCGGAAGAACAAGTTCTTCCGAAGCCACTTATACTTCGGAAGATGCTTCTATGCTTCCGAGGCTTTAAGGACTTCTTTATACTTCGGAAGTTGACTTCAGAACTTTGTCTTCAAGTCTTGAACCTTCGGAAGTAGCTTCTTTACCTTCGGAAGTTGGAGTTCTCCTTCGGAAGTGTATTTTACACTTAGACTTCGGAAGAGCTCTTTCTTCCTTCGGAAGTCCCACACTTGGCTTCGGAAGTCCTTTGTATGTAGTACTCAAAATCTTCTAAGTGATATGGTTTTGGTTGCAACAGCCTCTTATGATCCAACAAACTCCCCCTAGGCTGATGCTACCAAAACTTCACTTATCTCTACTTCTCAAAGTTTTCAGCACCAGGGACAAAAGATATTTGTCTGTCTCTCTGTTCTTCCCGGAAGTAGTGCTGAGAAGCTTGTACAAGTCATTCGTGGATAGGAGATCCAGTCTATCACTTTGAATGACATGCACCCTTTGTTGTGACCCCCTGAAGAGAGTTAGTTGACGGGAGTTGTAGTCATACTCCCATCTAACTATGGACTCAAGTTCAGGACCTTCAACCATTTGAAGAAAGGCTTTGCCTTTGGTTGCTGATCCTTTCCTTTCCTCCTCCTCTCTCAGTTTTGACTCCTCTTCGACCTTGCTTCTTGCAGTGAGCTCGGCCATGTGAAGGCTGCCTAGATGATTTCTGATGTGAGCAGCTACTTCGGAGTTTGAGGGGTTGGAGAATGGTTTCTCTGCTAACTCAGCAATATCAAATCTGCTTAAGTGTAGCAGAGATGAGGCATTCAGCCTGTTAATCTCACCATTCTCTCTCTCAACAACAAAGTTGTGAGAAGAGTCTTCGAACCTCCACTGGACTATCTTCTTTCTGGGTACAAGAGATTGTCTTGGTACCCTATCTCCTTTCTTTGTGTCCAGCAGAGTCACCAGCCTTCTCCTCAGCTTCTTTTCTTCCTCATTCAATGTATCTGAATTGAGGCCAAAGAGTCTTGCGGCTTGGTCCAAAGTTCCTCTTGGCAGATCAAGAAACTCATCTCTTGTGAGGGAACTTGAGGATCCATCAACATAAGTCAGGTTGACTGTATCCTCCTCACATGAGATGTCGCTCAGAGTAGTGCAGTTGATGAGCTTGGTTTTGATCTCCTTGAATTCCTCCATTGAGAGATGTTTGGAAGGCTGAGGGGATGGTTTGATTGGTTGTTGGGTAGGTTTAGGAGGTTGGGTTCTGGGTAAGGTTTTAGGTTGGATGATGGGTAGTTTAGGTGGTTGAGGTGAGGGAGTTGGTAGATGTGAAGGTGTAGGTTCAGGGGTGAAAGGTTCAGGTTCAGTTTTGATTGGGAAGGGAAAGGGTATTGGTTCAGGTTGATGTTGGGTTTGGATATTTGGCTGAGGGGTGGCTTTGAAGGTCATCCCCTGTCCCCTTCTATACATCTCCTTTCTTCTCCCTGCACGAATGTCAGCCTTGATGTCACTGACATGTCGTTGGAGAGTCTTCTCAGACATTGGACCCACTTGCCTGCCAGAGAAGCCGTGAGCTTTAAGATAGTTCTTCATCCAAGCTTTGTCACCTATCTTCTTGGCGGCAGACAGTCCAGCCTCTTCTTCTTCTTCTTCTTCTCTACCAGCTTCTCCCTTGCAGCTCTCTTTCTCTCCTTCTCCATTTGATCTTGCTCTTTGTTAAAGAGCCACAAGATCGTGTCACTGTTGTGTGGAGACAACTCCTCTTGAGAGAATCCTCTGGAGAGTAGGAAAGTGATCCTTTCTCTCCTGAGCTGCAGATCAGCTTCTCTTTCTTTTCTCAGCCTTTCTTCTTCCAAGGCCAACCTTGCAGCTTCTTCTTTTTGCTGTTTTTGCAGCAAGGTTGCCTTTTCAAGCTCTATCAGCTCCTCTAATGGTAGCAGGAGTACATCTTCCGAGGCAGCCCCTAGACTGACAAGTCTATCAATTACCTCCACCCTTCTTCTATTGTTGATTGCCTCTTGGTTGGCTGCAGCTGCTTTTGAACTTGCAGCTAACAGTTTCCCAGTTGGCAGTCTTCCTTTCCTTTTAAGTTTCTCCAGCCTTTCTTCTTCCTGAAGCTCTTCCGAAGTCATCTTCCTTTTGCCTTTAATGTCTTCGGAAGTGCTAGACTTTGGTGGTTCTTGGGTAGAAGATTCAGGTTGGATGGTGGAGGTAGGAGCTGAGGTCAATGCAGATGTAATGGCTAGTGGTTGGCTGAGAAAGTCCTCCCTATTAACCTCAGATGCAAGTTCCAGAATTGCATCTGTGACTATTAGATCATCGGAAAGAGAGAACAGTCCTTCCGCAGCAGCAATTTCAGCTTCGGAAGTTTGAGTTGGTTCTTCCGAGGCTTCGAATTGTGCTTCGGAAGCCTGTGAAAACACACCTTCTGTCCCAACTATTTCAGTTGCTGGGCCATCAGTCCTAGTTTCCCCTTCGAAATCAATCTCAGGTTCCACTTGGGCCTTAGGTTGACCAACTTCCTCAACAGTGGTAGGAGGTGCATTCAACCTCTGAAGCTCTTGAGCTCCAAAGTATATCACAGACATATCCGGACTAGGTTGATCAATGAGGGACTCTAAAAGGAACTTGTTGAAGATCCTATTTAGATCCTGAAGCATCCTTTGATCCACTTGAAACACAACTGGAGGAGGCTCAGGGAAGATGGCAGCTTGTTGTCTTGAGCTCAAAGAAGTGAGAGCTTGACTGATGGAATCCTGTCTTTGGCTTTGTTCCTCAACATTCTCCCCCTTTTTGGTAGCATCATCTTGAGAGGTAGATGAGCTAGAGGAAGAGGTCAAGGAGACTTGAACTGGTACATGCCTAACAGATCTCTCAATCTGTTTCTCAGCTAGTTTGACCTTGAGACTTTCAATCTCAAGTTGCTGAGTGGCAGACCTATCCTCTAAAGTCTTAACCTTTGATTCAAGGTTTGAGACTTTAGAAAGTAGGTCTCTTATTGTGAGTTGCATTCTTCCCTCATCTTCTTTGGAAGAATCACGGGGAGATGAGGTAACATACCTAGTATGTTCATCCTCACCACCAGATGTGGTTTCTTGGCACCCTGGTTTCCCTTGCACAATGATGTCTCTTTCAGAGGCATCATAGGGCATGGTTGCCGTAGATTCAGTCTGACTATCGTTACCACTGTCCTGAGGATCCAATGAGGCTCCTTCAGTAGTGGCAGCTGAATCTACATGAGTCCCCTCCACATCAGTGGGACTCACCTCAGTAGGGCTTTGCTGGTGTGGGCTAGAGACAAGAGGTTTCTCTAGGCTCTGTTGATCCTTAATGGGGTGTTGTGGATCAACTTCATTGCCTTGGAGAGACATAGTCTCTTCACCAGCTCCGGTCAATAGGTCAGTAAAAGAGAAGGAATGAAGACCTAAGGACCCGGGACTTTGATCAATGTCAAAAGGCATTGAGCTGTCCCTTGGTGGCTGCTCAGGGGAGTATAGAGACTCACCCTGAGGGCTATCAGCTGGGGTTATGGGCTCATGGGTCTGAGACTGAGGAGACTCAAGACCCATATTGAGGTCAATAGTGAAGGATTGGGGGACCTCTGGCTGAGTGGGAGCCCCTTGTTCCACTCTAGCCTTTTTGGTTTGAAGAGGAGGGGCTTGTTCAATCAGAGTAGATTGAACAAGGGTTCGTTTGGTACGTCTCTGATAGGTGACTTTTATTGGAGGAGAAGGTAGATTTGGAATGGTGAGGGTAGTTGCTGGTGTGGGTTCATCACCTGTGGGGATAACAGGGATGTCACCAGGAGCCATTGGCTCAATCATACCTGGAAGTAGTGCGGTATCCCTTCCAGTGTAGTTGGTAGACACTCTCTTCAAAACTTTGAAGATGGTCGGCCTCATTTGAGGAGCAGACAGAGCAGCTGCACAGACAAGCTTACTCTGATCTAGCTCGCAGTTGATTATGTGCTGTAGAAATCTGGGATACATAAAGAATGTGTCCCTTTGCAGATTTCCCATGAGGTTAGTCAGCACAAACCTGGAGTAGTTGAAGCGCAGGCCTTGTACCAACCCATGAACTAGGCACCCGAGTTCATAGGGAATTTGATCCCATCCCCCGGATTTGTTAGATAAGCAGTGAAGAACCACATGTAGCAGGAACTTCCACTTGTAGGAGAAGTTGAATTTGTAGACTGTAGACCTGCTTACATCTCCACCGTATCCCATTTGGAGATAAGAGTTATCTAACTCAGACTTGGGGAATTCCGTCGGTGCGCCTTCATCATGGAGCTCAAGATGCTCCCTGATGATTTGTTCAGTAACGACCAACTCTTGGCCACATACACTTGACCTGATAGCACGAACCCCATTTAGGGTTTCAACCCGACTATTTGCCCAGAATTCGGACATTTGGTTGGTGTAAATGGTAGGGTTTACAGTCAGTGCTGTGTAGTATGAAGATTGGGCTAAGAAAGAGATAATATCAGAGAAGTCAGCATCCCTTGAAGAGTCAAGGAGTGCGACTTGGTTGTGCTGAGGGTTTAGAGCCATTGAGAAAGATAGCAGAGGAAAAGTTCTTGAGAGAGAGGTAAATTGGAGAAGAAGAAAGCTTTTAGGGCAGTGAATTTGGTAAAAAGAGTGTAAGTGATTAACCGGAAGTATTTAAATGGGTGAAATGGCGGTTTAAAGGGTGGTTTGGATAAGATGATGTGAGGGTTCAGAGGATGATGTGACAGGGGCGGTAAGGTTAAGCCATTTAAATAATCCGACATCATTAACAAAATCTTTACTTTTTACAGAGTGGGGCCCAAAAGATTTCCGTTACACAGTAAAATCCTTCTTCCGAGTATAAGGTATTTCCGAAGGTAAAGTTCTTCCGAAGGCAAATGTACTTCCGAAGGTAAATAAATTGCTTCCGAAGATACATGTTGCTTTCAAGTGGAGAGTATTAAGTGCTTCGGAAGTAGATCTGAGATTACCTCAATCGCTTCTTCCGAGACTTAGTACACTTCCGAGAAGAAAATTATCCTATGAGAAATTTGCTTCGGAAGTTATACTAGATATCTTCCGAAGGCAAGTTTCTCTTCGGAAGAACTTATACTTAGTTAAATAAGAAAGGATCTTTTGTAACAGGGCTTAGATTGTATTGACATAAGACTTTACATATTGAAAAGGTTTTCAATTGAGATTAACTAGTCAATGTTTATCATCCCAATAGCTGTAATAAGATACTTAAATCTTTGTTCATCAAATGCTTTGGTGAACAAATCAGCATATTGTTCATTTGAATCAACTTTGATTAGTTTGATAAGATTTTTCTCATGAATATCTCTAATGAAATGATACCTGATGTCAATGTGCTTTGTCTTTGAGTGCTTTACTGGATTTTCAGTGATGGATATAGCACTGTTGTTGTCAATGTGGATAGGAGTGCTCATGAAGTTGAATCCATAGTCAATCATCTGGTTTTGAATCCACAGCAGCTGAGCACAGCAACTTGCAGCAGCAATGTATTCAGCTTCAGCAGTTGATGTAGAGACACAGGATTGCTTTTTGCATTGCCATGAGATGATCCTTCCACCAAGAAATTGACATCCACCTGATGTTGATTTCTTGTTGATGTTGCAGCCACCATAATCACTGTCAGAGTACCATAGAGATTAAAATCACTATTTCTTGGATACCAGAGACCTAACTTAGGTGCTCCTTTGAGGTATCTGAGGATTCTCTTGACAGCAATTAGGTGAGACACCTTTGGAGCAGCCTGATATCTTGCACAAATGCAGGTTGCAAACATGATATCAGGTCTACTTGCTGTGAGATACATCAGAGAACCAATGATTGCTCTATACTGATGTTGATCAGTATCCTCCCCCTCAGAGTCAGGGCATAAATCATGGTTTCTGGGTATGGGTGTCTTTGCTGCTTTACAATCCTTCATATCAAATCTCTCTAAGATATCATTGACATACTTAGATTGATTGATGAAAAACCCTTCCTTCAGTTGCTTTACCTGAATTCCAAGGAAAAAGTCCATTTTTCCCATAGAACTCATTTCGAACTTCTTCTTCATAATGCTCTCAAAGTCTTTGCACATTTGGTCATTTGAAGAACCAAATATGATGTCATCGACATAGACTTGAACTAGCAAAATGTCTTTCCCAGACTTTCTGATAAAGAGAGTCTTGTCAATGGTTCCTCTAGTATAGCCATTCTTCAGAAGAAATTGAGACAATGTCTCATACCACAGCCTAGGTGCTTGGTGCAGCCCATATAGAGCTTTATCCAATTTGCACACATAGTTTGGATGCTGTGGGTCTTCAAATCCTGGAGGCTGGCATACATAGACTTCCCTATCTATATCCCCATATAGAAAGGCACACTTGACATCAAGCTGGTAGACAGTGAAATTCTTGGATGCAGCATAAGCAAGGAAGATCCTAACTGCCTCAAGTCTTGCAACAGGTGCAAAGACATCAGTATAATCAATTCCTTCCTCTTGAGTGTATCCTTGAACCACCAGTCTTGCCTTGTTCTTGATAATCAAGCCTCTGTCATCTCTTTTGTTTCTGAAAACCCACTTGGTGCCTATAGGTACTTGACCAGATGGTAGCGGACATAGGTTCCAAACCTTTGTCTTTTGAATTGAAGCAGCTCCTCTTGCATTGATTCAACCCAGCTACTATCCTTTAAGGCATCTTCCACCTTCTTGGGTTCCATTTGGGATAAGAAGCATGAGTACAGGCAGACATTCCCATTGTGAGTTTGTCCCCTTGTTCTCACACCCTCAGAGACTTCCCCTATGATGTTTTCAGCTGGATGAGTATTGTGAATTCTAAGTCTTGGAATACCTCCAGTGCAAAGATAGGTCCAAGTTGGACATATTTTGCTCTGGAGCTTGAATACTTGGTCCAGCTGTTGTTTCAATCTCATTCAATGAGGACTGATTGAATGAAAGAGAAACATCATCATTTCTTTGCTGTGAAGCATCATTAACAGTTGCCTGTTCCTTCAAAATGCTGCTTCCATCAGCTTGGTGTTGTGTAGGATCACCTGAGGAGACTTGAAGATCATCAGGTGAGTCCCTTGTTGAAGTTCCACTATTTCTTGAAATGGTTATACTGTCAGATCTTTCAATAGTAGGAACTTGATTTGTTGTTTCTTGGAGAACTTGGAGCAGGTCTGGGAAGCTCAAATAGTTGATCTTCATCAGAATTGCCTTGAGCACCTGTTCCAGCTGAAACATTCTCACAAGATGGTTTAGAATAGTTTGGAAACAATTCTAAATCAAAAATATGATCAGGGCCATTCCCCCTAACACAAGGAGTGTGCTCATTAACTACAATGTTGGAGGATTCCTCAAATTGTTGGTTTTTAATGTTATAAACCCTGTAAGCTTTAGAATGGGAGGAATATCCAACAAAGATAGCATCATCTGACTTTTCAGCAAATTTTGCTAAATTGTCTTTTGTGTTAAGTATGGTACACCTGCTGCCAAAGGACCTTAGAAAGCCAATGAACGGTGGCCTCTTGTTCCATACTCATAAGGGGTCTTTCCATGTGGCTTTACTACAAGAACTCTGTTCTGCACATAGCATTGCTGACTGCCTCTGCCCAGAATGTTAGGAGCTTTGAATCAGCTAACATAGTCCGAGCAGCCTCAATAAGGTTCCTATTTCTCCTCTCAGCAACACCATTTTGTTGAGGAGTTCTAGGAGCACTGTATTGTCTGGGCAATCCCTTTTGAGTTACAGAATGAGTCAAGAACAAAGTTCTTAAACTCAGTCCCTTGATCACTTCTAATTATTTTAACCTTGTGATCACTTGATTTTCTATTTTAAGAATAAAAGATTTTAAAGTTTCACAGCAGTTTCATCTTTAGTTCTTAAAAAGAATACCCATGTAAATCTAGTAAAATCATCAACTATCACAAGGCAATATGATTTCCTTCCAATGCTCATTATACTTGTGGGACCAAATAGATCCATGTGCAATAAGTGTAATGGTAGTAGTGATAGAGTTACAACTTTGGATTTATGAGAAGACCTGTGTTGTTTCCCTTTCAGGCAACAACACAGTTATCTTTGCAGAAAAATTCCTTTTTAGGCAAACCATGTACCAAGTTATTTTTAGCCAATTTATTCATTGTCTTAAAATTGACATGACACATTCGTTTATGCCACCGTGTTGACTCATCACTATCAGCTTTGGAAAAAAGCATGATACTTCCCCATTGGGGAAGCATTGTTCATATCAAGCTTGTACATATCCCCTCTCCTGGGAGATCTAAGAAGCACCATTCCTGAGGAATTGTCATCCCAGGTTTGAGGATGATGGCACTCATGTTCTGTGAAAAGCATTTGATGCTTTTGATCACAAAACTGAGAAACACTTAACAGATTGTGTTCAAGCTGTTTGACAAAGTTAACTTTGTCAACTTTTAATTTTCCGTTGGATATACTTCCTCTGCCAGAAATATATCCTCCGCCCTCACCTCCAAACTGGACCAGACCTCCATCATAATGTTGAAATTGTTGAAGGAGAGATCTGTTCCCTGTCATGTGCCGGAGCATCCACTATCTACTATCCAAAATTTGTTATTCTGTCAATGGATGTCCCTGCACATAAGGTGAGATAATTAGTTTTGATTGAGACCCAAGCCTTTTTGGTCTTGGTTCTTCCAATGAAAGTGACATGATTGAACCAAAATTTATGCATGGGGGTTCATGGATGTCTTTGAAGAAGGGTTGGGCTAAGAAGAGCTTCCAAAAGCATTCCTTATCTTCCATTCCATCCATAGATTGATCAAGATTGAGCTTGATGACTTTTGTAGCTTGGCATTCTTCCGAAGCGTCTTTCTTTTTCGAAGAAACCTTCACCACCTTTTCTTCCGAAGCAGTCTTCTTCTGGGATGGTTTCAAGGGGACTCTTTTGTGAGTCTTTGCAGCTTTCACTTCCGAAGCCTTTTTCCTCTCGGAAGAAGAGTTTTCTTCCGAGACAAGCCTTGCTTCGGAAACAAGCTTTCCCTTTTTCAACACTTGAACCCTCTGATATGGTCCAAATGTGAAACCTTCCCTGACTCCTTCTCTTTTAACCATTATTTGCATAAGTGTGCTAGCAGGGATTGTAGTAACAATCTTTAGCCATGTGGTTTTGCAGACCACACATTATGCATGCAATGTTAATTTTCTGGGGATTGGAGGGTTGCTGTTTCTTGTTCTTTTTCTCCTCATCAGCAACCTTTCCCTTTAACTTCTGATCCTTTGGTGGGGACGGAGTACTGGTATTATACTCCTTTCCTGAATCAGAAGGTCCAAACCACCTGGAATCCTGCTGCTAGAATACACCCTTTTGCTTTGGGTCTATCTTCAGCTTGGATCAGCACCTCTGGCAGTTTTTCTGGCTGCTTTAGCCCTGCTTCTTCTGGCTTTGGTGGTCAGGATTGATCATCATTGGTTGGGAGGGCTCAATTACCTGTTCCTTCCTTTGTGATGGTCATGGTCTCCACAGTTGCATCACTCTTTGACTCTTTACAAGGTGGGTCAACAGATGGAACCTCTTGCTCTTCAGTACCACATCTTGGTTGTCTTACAGACTCATAAGAGTGTGGTGGAGCAATTTCATTGGTTCCCAACCCACTTTTGTTTTGATAACAAAGTTTGGAGTGAGAGGATGATGCAAGTATGGCTTGGAAGTTTTGCTCAGCAATAGCATACTTCCTGGCTTGAGCCTCAGCTGTGACAAGCTGGGCTTGAGCCTCAGTCAATTTGGATATTAAATCCTTGATTTGAGTCTTGTAGTTGGTGTGTTCATGTTTTAAAAAGATACAGTTTTCTCTAAACTCCTCAATTTTCTTTTGGTAGTCAGATTCAGCTCTTTTAAAGTCAGATTTTAGCACATTTAAAGACTCAATATCGGATTTAATTTCCATATTGTAGTCCTGGTACAACTTAACCTTAGCAATACAAGCAGGGGTACAGAGATGTTCATATACCTTATTTTCATCTGTTCCTGCCATGAGTGCTTGAGCAGGAGTCACATCTTGAACCATAAAGCTCCAGTCAACTTCTTGAGCCATAGCTGCAGTTTCAGTTGACTTCCCATTGGGCTTTGGTGTAGAAGGATGTGTGGAGGCCTGTGAGGTTCCCGGGTTGGACTTGGGAGCCTTGCATTCCCTTGCAAAGTGGCCAAGCTGGTTACAGTTGTAACACTTAGCCTTGCTTTTGTCAAACCCAAACTTGCTAGTGATTGGGTTTTGAGGGAATTGCCTTCCAGTTCTCTTAAAGAACTTCTTCGCTCTGTAGGTAAGGAGAGCCATTTGCTGGACAATGTCCACATACTCTATGTCATCTGGACTGAAGCACTCAAGATCATCAAAGCAAAACTGATGATCATTGGAGTGTCCACTCCCTGAGACAAACGCACAGCCCTCCTGAAGAGGAGCTTTGCTGAGCTTGATGAGACCTTGGAGTCTCAGGGAATGTGATGTAAGGCCCAGATGAACAAGATGGCTGCTGGGTGTATGACAGGTACTGCTGAGACTGTGAGATACCTGAGCCTTCAGCAACCATTAAAGCGTTGCTAGCAGGAAGGCTCAAGGGTCTGCTTGCTTGGTGACCCTTCTTGCTTTCCATTTCCAAACGGTATCCATCAAGGATCCCATAGAGTTCGGTCATGGTGAGAGTGTTTAAATTCTCTGTTCTCTTAATGGAGACACAGTAGAAAGTCCACTCATTGGGTAGAGCACTCATGAACTTTCTGGTAAGGTCTCTAAGTTCTTGAGTGATTCCCACAGATTGGAGGGAGGAGATAAGATCCATATACCTGAAGTATTGCTGGCTAAAAGTTTCTCCAGCAACATAGGTGAAGTTCTCGAACTGCTGCTTCAGTGAGTCCTTCTTTGAATCATTAGAGCTCGAGTACATTTGAGCAAGTGCATCAAAGAGTTCTTTGGCTGACTTGCAATGCTCAAACCCCACCATGATGGAGTTTTGGATTGCAGTCATGAGAACAGTCATAGCATTGCTGTCAATGTCGAGCTTCTTCCTGTCTTCATCGGAGTAGTCTTCAACAGCCTTCTCGATCATGCACCGTTTCCACCAGCAACTTTTGGCTTGTACGGGCCATTCACGATGGACTGCCACATCTTGCTATCCTGGTATCTGATGAAGCCTTCCATTCTTCTGCTCCAAGACCTGAAGTTTTCAGGATCGATGATGGAGCTTTGGTCATCGTTCCCATTTCAACTTCAGATTTGATGAGGGCCATTTTTGAGTGAGGTATAAGGAGGAGTGAAAAACTGGTTGATTAGGATGGTAAGATCTCACAATCAAGAGCCTAAAAAGCTCTGATACCAATGCAGGATCGGGTTTTGTCACTTAACACTTGTATTTCTCTCAAACTCACTTATAATAGTCACTCAAACAAGATGAAGCAATGTCTTTGACAAGAGTTGATAATAATATAATAAGTAATCAAGCAACAAGCAGAAATATTTTCAAGGTACTTGTATATATTACTTCTCAACTCAAGATTACAAGACACTTACAAGCATAGAACATGAGTTACAATGAGAAACTATATATACTAGATCCTACAGCCGGTTATACTTGATACCAGCTGGAAACCTACGACTAAAGCATATACTACAATGCTATAGTTAAGGTATCTTAGATAAAGTATTATCTAAGATATGGTAGTCATGACATGTCCATGACTTACCTTTTGTCACCAACTAAAGATGGCAACTGTACTTAACATAAAAAGGTAAACAGTAGATTAAAGTATGGTCAACTACATGGCTTTTGAGAAAACGCCATGCAGTATCTCAGAGATTTGCAGCGGACTGTCAGACAGACCATACTTATGTCTACTGGATAATAGAAGTGTCTTCCGAAGGTTAACTGGCTTCGGAAGAACAAGTTCTTCCGAAGCCACTTATACTTCGGAAGATGCTTCTATGCTTCCGAGGCTTTAAGGACTTCTTTATACTTCGGAAGTTGACTTCAGAACTTTGTCTTCAAGTCTTGAACCTTCGGAAGTAGCTTCTTTACCTTCGGAAGTTGGAGTTCTCCTTCGGAAGTGTATTTTACACTTAGACTTCGGAAGAGCTCTTTCTTCCTTCGGAAGTCCCACACTTGGCTTCGGAAGTCCTTTGTATGTAGTACCAAAATCTTCTAAGTGATATGGTTTTGGTTGCAACAGCCTCTTATGATCCAACAGCCCCGTTCCCGGAGACCTCACAGTTGGTCATTCACAGCATTAAATACATTAAACATTTTAAATTTGTAAACTTAAGCAGCGGAATCATTTTAACAAAAACCATTCATTTTATTTCATTAAACCCTGTTGTTAAGCAATACACTATAGTTTGATTGAATACAAAAGAACTGTTTAATTGCATTACAAAACAACAAAAATAATAGTTATGAATGGATGTCAGTCTTTTCCTGCCGAGTAGCTTCACCCTCGTGCCATCCTTAGCAATATTACCTGCCAACTGAAAATGCATAAAAGTCAGCGTTGCTGAGTGAGTTCTAGTTTTATAGGTAATAAAATACTTTCTGTATGTTGTATATGAAAATACTCTTTTCTTTTAAAATACAATTCTTTACTGTATATGCGAGCACGCATCAACTATATGAACAAATACTGTTCGTTCTCTTTACTGTATGCCTTGTTTATTCTATTTTCTTTATTATTTATCTTTCACTGTCTGTATGGACCAATGAGCAATACCCCAACTATATGCGCGATGGAAAACGGGTGATGGGCCATCTATATCCCTCGAAAGGGTAAACTATATCCCTCGAAAGGGTGAACTGTATCCCTCAAAAGGGTGCTGTGTACTGTATACAAGGCCGACCCAATCACCCAGGATACGCTACAAGGGTCCTGCCAATCTCCAAGACTGGCCCTGTGTGCATAAAAGGGTAGCTAACCCGCAACACAGTTGAGCTAACGACAACACGGTCGTGTACCTCCTATAAGCTTACAAGACTTGTTAACATTTATTAATGTTCCTCTTCTTTTCTTTATTGCTCTTTCTCTTTATTATTACAATATACTTTACGTTACGATAATAAACATACCACGCAAAGTCACATTCTATAAGTAATAATAATAATAGCAATATATATAATAATAAGGAACAATCATAAGACAATCATAATCAATCATTATCATGCCTGAAACCCATCATTAATATACCCTAGTCAACCCTCGGTCAAAACCCCAAAAGACACAGACTCCTAAACATTCTGGATTAAATTCTAAGGGTTTAGGCGAATGACACTATTTGGGCGCATGGGCCCTGTTTGGGCGTATGGGTACTTAGGCGCATGGGACATTTAGGCGCATGGGAACTCAGGCGCATGGACCACTTAGTCGCATGGCCATTTGGACGCATGGGTACTATTGGGGCGTATGACCCCTTTCAGTCGCATGGACACTTAGGCGTATTGTTTACTCAGGCGCATGGGCCACTCAGGCGCATGGGCCATTCAGACGCATGGGCCATTCGGGCGCATGGACTATACTTAAAACATTTCTAAGTTAATCTTAGGCGCATGGGCTACTGTTTGGGCACATGGATTACACTTAAATTATTCTATGGCATTTTCAGGCGTATGAACCTTCTGCATATTATGTTCCTAATATGTTTTCAACCCCCAATTCATCAAACCCATTTGTTCTAAGCTTAACATGGTTATTCTAAACATGAACAACCAATAAGCATTCAAGAATCAACACTAATCATGCATAATACATACGGGTAAACATACCCAAACTTTGTAAAAACATTTTTAATACATTTTCAGCCCCAAGAGAGTTTAAAACAAGTAAAACCGGGGTCTAGAACTCACCTAGTGCAGCTTGGGTGTTCTTCCTTTTTACCCGCTTGCAAAGAGTTCAAAACACCTAGAAACAACATCCAAAAACACATACACCCGAGCACGAACACAACCCATAAGCACATAAACACATAACCCGGATAAACTCCGTCATAAACATGTAAAAACCACAAATTCTTACCTTGAATTCGTTCACTTCTTCTTCTTCTTCTACAAGCCGAGAGTTTTCTCTTGCTCTTTCTCTCTCTAAAAACGAAGAAGATGGTGATGTGAAATGAGGGTGGGCGGCCATGCCCACCTTTACACCAACTTTCAAAGATTTTTGTCCTTTTTACACTTTTAGTCCCTCCACTTGGACCTACTTGCCTTTCTTTCTTTTATTCTTTATATCTTGTCTTTTTAAAAATAACCGGGTGTTACATGAAGGGGTTCGACATCGTACTCGTCTGTCTGGTGAGTATCATCTGTTTGATTAAACATTAAGCACATCACACATGAGTCATTATATAACACATTAATACATAAACAAACATAAATGATCATTAATTACATTAATGTAATATATAATTCAAGTACAAAAGTTTTTAAATACAAAGACATCTAATGATTACTTTTGTCTTGCTCCGTCGATTTTTCACCTGGAGGAGCTGAGGACGAGACTCCTTGATCTTGGTTTCTTTTAGTACGCCTCTCCTTAGCTTGAGGATTTAAGGCTGACGCAGGTGAATCACCTTCCTGATCATCATCATCCTCTTTATCTTTACCGCTCAGTCCTTCTTCATCAACATCTTCCTCAGAATCATCTTCATCCTCATCATCATCCTCATCATCACCATCATCACCGTCATCACCATCCTTGATCTTCAATGGCTCGCTCCTAGATCCCTTAAGCTTTAGAAGTATCTTCTTATTCTTCTTCTCAAGCTCCTCTATTCTCTTGACCGACGCCATCACCAGCTCATTTTGACAAGTAAGCGCATGGTGAGCTCGGCCTAAAGCGCTCTCATACTGAGCACTCTTCTCAGTCAGCTGATCGATCTGCTTGCCTTGGGCATTGTTGATCGCTATCAGCTGGTTAATCTGATTTGCTCTCATGTGATCTGTAGCTAACAGCTTTAGCACCAACCTGTTGAGGTTTTCCAGCTGTTCCTCTAACCCAACAGTGGGTAGAGTGGAGTCATGTGTCATTGGGGCTTGGGTGGATGTACCGGCTTGGTGGGTGGTGGTAGTGGTGGTAGATGTGGTGAATATGGGAGGTGGAATCGGAGTGGATAGTGGTTGAATGACTGTGGTAGTAGTGGTGGGAGAAATGATAGTGGCAGTGGGAGAAGTGGTGGTGGAAGTAGTAGCTGTGGTGGTGGTGGTAGTTGTGACAGTGGTGGTGGCTGTGGCAGAAGATGTAATCACTATAAATCTCAGCCTCTTTCCCTTTTTGCCATGAGGCTGCGCCATTCTCTTCATCCTGAAGCCCTTTACAATAGGCGCTCCCCTTGGCTGCTGGACTGGTCAGGGGTGTAGGTAGGATCAGTAACATCAGTATCAGCACCCCTCGACTCAGCCTGGCGTCCACCAACCGCCTCTATCCCTCTGTCTGTGGCCATAACTCGGCTCCCGACAGTCCTCACTAAAGGCTCATCATCTGACTCCTCATCATCATCGATCAAGAAGTCTTGGTGGAAGGCAGCACTTTTAGTTCCACTAGGTGCCTCACCACCTTGACCTTGCTCATCTTCGTCGTCGTCGTCGTCTTCTTCTTTGTATGTGGGTGCCATGATGGGCTCGACGTCAGAGTCACTGTCGTCGTGACGCCACTTCTTGCGAGATGGCGCCACGTACTCAGCGTTGGCCAAGTGGCCGAACAGTCTCCTCACCGGGGGCTTTACTTGCTTCCCCCGGTAGACCTTCATTCGACCCAGTGTCGTATCATCCATAATCTCCAAAACAACTGCATCCTCCCTCTCTTTAGGCAGTGAAGGGAGCTTCTGATAAATGATCATCTGTAGAAATCTGGGGTACATGCAGAAATCCTCCTTCCCCTTTGCCTCTATGTTCTCGACCATGTACGAGAATATCATCTGGGAGAAACTGAATGGATGGTTCAGAACCAGAGCAACATATGCATTCTGGATTTGATCTGACATCTCGTCAAATCCTCCTTTCCTCGATGCGATGCACTTGATGATGACGTGGGCTAAGTACTTAGACTGGGGGCACATGTTGCTTTTATTGAGCACACCTGCGTTGATGTCCCCAGTGTACTTCATCCGCAGAAAGCAGCCCCTAATTGTCAGAGGGTGTAGCTTGGTCGGGTGATCACCGTCTTCACCTAGATCCAGTACTTGCCTAACATCGGCTGCAGTAATACTGATCTCTTGCCTGAAGATCGAACTCCGGATGCTGTAGGGCTAAGTGGACCTATCAACAGTAGCCCATTCCCAGAATGTCTGCTGGAGAGATCTGTATCGAGTGCACGATGTAGAAATGGCCTTGAAGATCCTCGATCTCCTGAGAAAGGCAATTATCCCCGCAAACTCGGAAGCATTCCGAGTGGTAACATCTAATGAGCACAAATGTTATGCTTTGGGCTCATGGACCATCTATCAGCCATGTTGCTACAACACAAGAAACATATACATTAGATTAATGCATAACAGAAGACAGTAAGAACTTAAACTATTTTGATCAAACTGACTCAGTCGTGCGACTGAGCCATACGACTGAGTTCAGTCGTATGATTAAGCCTGCGACTGAGTTCAAGCGTGCGATTGAGCCTGCGACTGAGTTCAGTCGTGCGATTGAGCCTGCGAATGAGTTCAGTCGTGTGCTATGCCATGCGGTTGGATCAGTCGTGCGACTGAACCCATGCGCATGATTCATACGTGTGATTAAATCGTGCGTCTGGCTCAATCGTGCGACTAAAGTTCATTGGCATGTCCATATGCATCCTACATTGTTGAACACTCCATCCTTGAATCTTGGTCAAACTTGATGTTAGACGTCGTGTTTAGACTCATTAGGTTTGCAGGGACTCTAAATATCACTTAATGTTCTTTATTTCAAAAATTATGTGCATTTAAGTGGTCTATTTGAAGAGTTTTACGGATTTCTTGATTTTAGTCTATTAAGTCCGTTAGGGTTTGATTACACTGGTCACTTAGATCGATTCCAGTCTCACAATACCTGTAGATGAATAAGAAACCGGTTAGGATCACAATTGGCAAGTAATCAAGATAGAACGAAATTTGGGCAGAGTGTCTACGTATGAGTGATTTCAAAGAACTTGAAGGGTGGTAAGGGTTACGACCGACTGACCCCTCTATTTATACTGCTTTTAATGTTCAGTCGTGCGGCTGGACCCATACGCATGCTTCAATCGTGCGACTGGGGTTCAGTCGTGCGACTGGCTCATACCAATCGTGCGACTGGGGTTCAGTCGTGCGACTTGCTCATACTCCATCATCCAGTCGTATGAATGGTTCATTCTGGTGATCCAGTCGTATGGATGTTCCATACTCATGGTCCAATCGTATGATTTCCCCATACTCATGGTCCAATCGTGCCATTAGCTCATACTTATGGTCCAATCGTGCGATTGGCTCATACTTATGGTTCAATCGTGCGATTGGCTCATACTTATGAGTTTGACCTCATACACTTTCACACACTTAAAGTTTTACCTTTTGATATAACATTATGAACAATGATCATCTCAGACATGACCTTTTAATTTGACACACATTTGATCACCTCAGACGTGATGTTGTTAATTTAAAACCATTTGATCACCTCAGACGTGATCCTTTTAATTTGAAAACATTTGATCACCTCAGACGTGATCCTTTTAATTTGAAAACATTTGATCACCTCAGACGTGATCCTTTTAATTTGAAAACATTTGATCACCTCAGACGCGATCCTTTTAATTTGAAAACATTTGATTACCTCAGACGTGATCCTTTTAATTTGAAAACGTTTGATCACCTCAGATGTGATCCTTTTAATTTGAAACAGATTGGTCACCTCAGACGTGACCCCTTTTAGTGAGTGATTCATAGAATTCATCTAGTTGTGTAGTCCGACTTTTACCTAACAAAAGACTAGAAAAATAGAAAAACAATTTGAAATTTAAAGGAAAAACAAGACATATTTTTTTGGTTTTTTTTTATTAGAGATGGATTGAAATCTTTTAGAAAACCGTCTAGCAGATTTTTCTTCCTGAACAGCACAACTTCAAGTTACTTTGATAATTTCTGGAACGATTCATTATGGAATCATACAGATATATCAGAATCATTTGGGACATTTTAATAAAATATTTTGATGCTAGATTCTTGTTTTAAACGAGAGTCAATAGCAATTTTAGGAAATCATACTAGAGCTATAAGATGCACACAATGATTATGACTGTCAAGAATTGCAGCCACGATGATTGTCAGTATATTTGTCCTCTTAAATCCATACACAGATTTTTGACTCACATTGGTGATGAGTTAGGTTATATTATTTCAACAAGCATTTGTGGTTCCCACACTTATATGGTAATCAACACTCCTCAAGAGATTTTTGAGCGGTCTACGGGTATTTGACAAGAAGAAACTATTCTAAGAGCTTTCAAAGAGATGCCAAGCCTTAGGTCAATGCCATCACAGCAGAGAGGCGCAAACAACAATGAATTCTAGAATATTTAGGTTATGCTTATCCTCAGGTCAGTGCCATCGCACAGCAGAGAGGCACACAATCTATCTTCTTATGAGAGCATTTTTTTCTTTTTGCACGTAACGCACTTAAAAAATTTGTCATTAGCTTGATTGCGCTTAACATTTTTTTTCTTGTTCTTTGCTCATTTTTATGGTCATCTGCACACATTTGTGGCGTTTATTTTGCTCATCACCCCTTATTGGAAATACGTTGATTGTGTTAACCAGGGATAAGATGGAACCCACACCAAGTTGAACAATTTAGTTTGAATTTAAATCACCAATGAGGTCTACTCATCTATTGTGTTGAATCTACCAACACATCATACAATGGACTAGCAACCTCTAGGTCTACTTTCTCTATGTTACCTCAGTAGCCGACTAGTTTTACTATCATTTTTCCTTTTACTTTGCTTAGACTTCTCAGACTTATACTTTGAATTTTTCATCTTAATCATTTAAGTGGTTTTGAGGTCCCATACAATTTGTTCCCTATGTACTATCATGTTCCAAAAGCGTTGAATCATAATCACAGTTTTGATTTCATTTCTTTTAGCTAAGTTGCTCTACTCCCTCGTTTTTTAAGTAATTAAATACTGCACGAATTAAATACTAAACTGACCTGTTCTCCTCCTAAAATTCTAAAACCAAAAATCTTTTTATGTTTTTGGATTTTAATAGACAGGAAAATAAAATAAATAAAAGAAAATACAAAGAAACTAAAAACATGTCGGACTACGCACTTTCTTCTTCTAGACTCACATCACTTTTCTTTTTCACGCCATTAACATCTAAAAGATATAAAAACTGCGGTTTATCAAATGCTTTTGTGTAAAGGTTGGTGCGTTGAAAATCCGTATTAATTTTAACAACATCGATTAATTGCTTTTCAAAACAGTCATGTATAAAGTGATATTTAATACCGATGTGTTTACTTTTAGGATGTTGGACCGGATTTTTGGTGACAGCAATAGCAGCAGAATTATCAACAAAAATAAGGGTGTTAGAAAATTGCAAACCGTAGTCACACATTTGTTGTTGAAAAATAATTTGAGAACAACAACTTGCAGCAGCAACATATTCAGCTTCACAAGTTGACAGAGCAACTGATGTCTGCTTCTTACACTGCCAGGTGACTAACCATCTACCGAAGAACTGACATCCCGCAGATATTGACTTGTAATTCATCTTGCAACCACCATAGTCTGAGTCACTATACACTATAAGCTCAAAGTCATCATCATGAGGATACCACAACCTGACTGTTGGAGTACCCTTCAGATAACTAAAGATCCTTTTAACTCCGATGAGATGATTCCCTTTTGGTTTGCCTAATATTTGGAACAAAGACACGTTGCGTACATAATATCAGGACGAGAGGTTGTGAGGTACATTAGGGATCCGATCATTTCTCTGTACATTGTAGCATCAACCAGTCACAACTTTCGTCGGCTGCCACATCGTGGTTAGTGGCAAGTGGAGTTCCAGAAACTGTAACATTCTCCATGTCGAACCGACTGAGGATATCACCTGCATATTTGTTCTGATGCAGAAGATTCCTTTAGGTGTCTGATCCACCTGTAAGCCAAGGAAGAAGTTCATCTCCCCCATAGCACTCATCTCAAACTCTGCTTTCATTACAGATTCAAATTCTTTACATAATTCTTCGTTTTTGGAACCGAAGATTATGTCATCCACATATATCTGTATAGTCGATAACTCCTTTGCGAAAACCATGTTTCACTAGATGAGTTGAGAGTTTCTCATACCACGCTCTAAGGGCTTGGTGGAGCCCGTAGAGAGCCTTGTCTGGTTTGTAAACTCTATCCCTAGGATGCATAGGCTAGAAAGATACGGATTGCTTCCATACGAGCCACAGGTGCAAACACTTCATTGTAGTCAATGCCTTCCACTTGTCTGAACCCTTGAACCACAAGCCGAGCCTTATTCCAAATTATGACCCCTTGATCATCTTTCTTGCACTTCAAGACCCATTTCGTGCCAATCACCTTAGCACCTTTTGGTCTGTCCATAAGGGTCCA
Organism: Flaveria ramosissima; assembly: GCA_025215565.1. NCBI lineage: Eukaryota > Viridiplantae > Streptophyta > Magnoliopsida > Asterales > Asteraceae > Flaveria > Flaveria ramosissima. The sequence continues at coordinate 14,682,938 of CM046046.1, read as the reverse complement.
TACTCCTAACTTCTTGAACTGTAGGAGTTCTTCTTGCATTGCACTGACCCATGCCTCATTGTTTAGGGCTTCACTCACATATTTTGGCTCAAATTGAAACACAAAACATTGATATGCACCATCATGAAGATATCCTTTTTCCATGACTGAGGCATAATCAGCCGAGTATAGTTGATTTCTTGTTTGTACTCCTGATCGAACATCTCCAATAACGTTGTCCAAGGAATGATAAACATCAATCTAGGATCCAGGAGTTGTGGGAACAACTACCTCATTATCCAGATTGTGAAACCGAGGTTCAGTATCTGAAGCTATTGGAGTATGAGGTTCCGAAGTGTCAGAGGCAGCATGATGTAATGCTTGTGTACTTTCATTGGTGGGAACATGTTCCTCTTGATCCACATTTTCAGTCTCAACTGCTTCATCATCAGAAGAAGAATCACTTACTTCAAGCTCTCCCCCTGAAGGGCTAGAATTATCATCCAATGGAGCCGTTGATGTTGAGTCTGGTAGTGGAGTGTTCAGAACATCATACATCATCCTAGCAGAAAGCTCATCATCAGTGGGAGATGGCAGTAGTTTGGAGGATTTAAAGAATCCCTCATAGTCGAAGAAGAAGGAGGGTCCTTTTCCAGCAGGGGGGTGGTGTATCTTTGAACATCAACGTGGCACCACACTTCTACCTGACCCGTTGAGTTGTTATAAACTCTGTTTTCTGGTATGCTGTATCCGAGAAAAATACCTTCTTCTGCCTTCTCACTAAACTTCCCAGTCTGAGTTTTTTTCAACAACATGCACGGTGCGCCAAATGGTTCTAGATACTCTAAGTTAGGTTTACGTCGCTGGAACAGCTTATAACATGTTTTCCCATGTCGTTTGACCACTAAGACTCGATTGAGAGTGTAACAAGCATTGGCCACTGGCTCATTCCAGAATTGAATAGGCAGTTTCAAGTCGGCTAGCATTGTTCTGGCAGTCTCTATCAAGCTCCGATTTTTCTTTCAGCAACGCCATTCATCTGCGGAGTGTATGCAGAGGTAAATTGATGAACGATTCCTCTCTCTCTGCAGTATGCTTCCATCCGATGATTCTTGAACTCTGTGTCGTTGTCTGATCGAATCTGCCTTACTTTCAGCTTGTAGAGTGATTCCAAAGTAGTAACTAGATGTTTGAATGGTTCAAAAGTTTCTGATTTGGCTTTCAGAAACATCACCCAAAAAAATCTTGAGTAATCATCCGTTAATACAAAGCAATACAGATCTCCAGCATTGCTCTTTGTACTGACAGCGCCAAACAGATCCATGTGTAGAAGCTCAAGAGTAAGATCAATTGAATGAACTTTCTTTGCTTTGTGAGACTTCTTGGTCTGTTTCCCTTTCTTACATGCTACACAAAAATCCGGAAGTTGGAAGTTCTTGACAGTTACTCCATTCACTAAAACATTTTGAACTAAATGATTCATCTTCCTTGGATTAATGTGTCCAATTCTCCTATGCCAGGAGATTGAATCTCTCTCAGTTGCCTTTGACAAGAAGCATTGAATGGTATGATCAGTTGTGGAGGCTTTTGATAGATCCAAGAGATACAAGTCGTTATATCTTGAAGCTGACATAAGAACTTTATCCTCCTCAATCACATAGGCCTTCTTCAACATGTAGCACTTCTTGTTGTCAAATACAACTTTAAATCCTTTATCACAGATCTGGGAGACTGAAAGTAAGTCGTTCTGTAGTTGTTGAATATAGTTGACCTTGTCAAACTTTACTTTCTCGTTTCCCACTTCGCCTTGAGCTATGATGTAACCTCCTTTATTCCCAGCAAATGAAACATGTCCCCCTTTAATTTGTCTGACGTTGAAAAGGAGAGACGAATTCCCTGTCATGTGCCTGGACGCCCCGCTATCAATAATCCTGGTATTAGTGATAACACTGTAGCGGACACCCTGCACATACAAAGGAAATGTTTAGTTCAGGTTTGGGACCCAAGCCTTAACTGGCTTGGGTGACCCGGAGGAATCACACATCATAAACTCAACCCATTGTCCTTTAGAGGATGAGGGCATATCTTTCTTTTTAATCTCCTCACTATCAGACACTATACTTGATTTTTCTTTCCATAAGCCAGTTTGTAAGGCCTATTTGTGATAAACAGACGACTGGCTTATTATTTGAACTTTAGGTTCACTAATACTCTTAGGTGGAGTATTAGATCTCGATTTAGAAAAAGTTGGTTTTGCATCAAAAAGTTCAATTTTCTTTTTGGGCGTATGATAATAAGGACAATTAGGAGAAATATGTCCTCTTTTTCCACAATTGTAGCAAGATCTCCCTTCTACAGATTGAGGAAAATATTTATGTGGGTTTGAGTTTGGTAAAGGTGTGACCTTTGTCTGGTTGGGTTTTATCACTTCTCTTTTCGATGTTTCAGCTTCTTTAACAAAATTAATTGTTTTGACATTTTGAACATCTTTAACTTTCATTTTATTTGGACTTTGATGATTAACACGTTTTTTATTAATTGACTTAGTCAATTTGGGTTCTGAAGAAGATGTTTGTGACCCTGACCTTGCATTAACCCTTTTAATTTCATCATCTAAATTCTCAACAAACATTTTTCCTTTTGATTTTAAGGTAGGCTCCTTCTATTAGTGATAGAGTTCACAGGTTTACTTGTAGAATCGGGATCACTAACCAGAGGAGTGGACACCACATGATCCTTTACTGGGTTGTTATTGATAGGTCTACATTTTGTGTTTTAAAGGATTTCATGTGGTGGCGGAACTACTTTGTAACCCAAACCTTCCTCATTATTTCGTTCTTTCACTAAGTTTTGAACTATGTGAGAAGAACTAGCCTAACTATGCAGTTTTTGTTTTAAAGAATTAACCTCGACTTCCAAAACTGCTTTTTTCCTTTTTGGTTACTTCTAAAGAATTTAGATATAACTTTATATCATTTGATTGATTTAAGGCAACAACCTCGGTTTCCCTTAGTTGTTTCCCCAAAAGTTCTATCTTTTCTTTAAAACTACACTCATTTTGTTTTAATATACGATTAACTTCAGTGCATAGTTGTAAATCATTTACTAAGTTATCATTGTGTTCTAATAACCTAGCAAATTTCAAATCAATGCTTTCTCTAAATTTGTCACATTCATTACAAGCATGTTTTTCAAACAGTTGGTCTTTAGAACTTACCTGTGAGGAATCGGTTGAATTAGCCATCAAAGTAGATTTAGACTCTTCGGAGGCTGGAGATTCTGAACTTGTTGCTCTGAGCTCTTCCTCAACCAAGTGATTTACCACGTTTGCAGCTTCTTCGGTATCCGACATTGCTTGCTCAGCTGCACTCTCACCTTCACTAGCAGACCCATCATCTACTGCTTCAACAAAGGCAATATTTGATTCTCCAAGAGAAACAAATCAGAAGGACTAGTCTTGTCCTTCATCACCTTGAGCAGTTAGAGCCTTTGTCTCTTTGCTTGAAGAAGCAGTTCCAATCACGTCCTTGTCTTGATGGTTGAACGTGGGAAATGAGTTTCCATTTCCAGTTTTCTTGGGCTTTACACATTCACGTTTAAAACGCCCCTTTTCACCACAGTTGAAGCATGTAACTTTGGTTTTGTCAAAACCAAACGTCGTATCCTTAGTGGCTACTAGGTTCTGTCCCGTCTTCTTGACAAACTTTTTAGCTCTTCTTACTGCACTTGCCAAGGCCCACATGATGTCCATTCTCTCTAGCTCATTCTCATCAACTTGCTCGTAATCTTCATCTGCAAGATGACAATTTCCAATCTTCCCGGCAACTAAACCATCATAGGATTGGACAACAGCTGCTAGAAGATCCATGTGCTCCTTTGCAACTTCCACTGTGATATTACCGAGATTCTCGGTCTTCAACTTTGTAGTGTTGGCTTCAGGCACTATGTAGTGGGTCCCTGATGACCCTGACTTTTCTGGTCCTGAAGCAGTGGTTTGGGAAGAAGCAGATGAACTGGACACGAATGTCGTTTGTAACGGTGCTCCTGAAACAGCTAGAGATGAAACTGAGTTGTAGAGTGAAGGATTCTGAACGTAGGATCCTTTCTTTGACTTGTACTTCATTCTCAGTTCTTCCTCTCTTAGCTTCAAGATAAAGTCATTTATGTCTAATGTCACAAGAATGTCGTTCTGTCTCAGATTAGACACAAATGAATCCCATTTCTTAGGCAACCCATCAACAAAACTTGAATTTTTATCTTCCATTGATGTGGTTACACCATGAGTGTGCAACTCACTCATGAGATGATAGAATCTATCAATAACATCATCTAAGCTCTCATTCCCTATCGAAGAGAAATTATCAAACTCCTTCTTGAGAGCCTTAGTCTTCAGTGCCTTTAACGTTGCATTTCCTTCGTATCTTTTCTCCAATGCATCCCACAACTTCTTAGCCTGCTTGTTCTCAGAGAACTGATGAAAAATGTCCTTTGGTATCGACTGAGTCAACAAGGCATACACTTTCTTCTCAGTATTGCAGAGAATCTTCTGAGCTTCACTCATTCCACCCAAGGTTAACTTGACTCCATTAGCACTAACTGGCACCGTATAACCAAACTCGATGGATGTCCAAAGATTGGGATCAACTCCATTTAAGTAAATCTCAAACCGTTGTTTCCACTGAGGATAATCATCTAACATTATCAGCTTCGGCGGTTTATTGTGATTTCATACCTCATTCTCCAGAAGTAGTAGATTCTGGATGCGTGAGTCCTTCCTGGCAGTACACGCAGCAAATTGATCTTCCATTTGTATAAACTTGGTACTTGGAGAACAGAACAGGTTCAATCGTACGAATGGACTATGAGTATGGTTCAATCGTGCGAATGAAGGGTGCGAATGAATTCAATCGTGCGATTGGATTCAGTCGTGCGTATGAACAAGACGAATGGACTCAGGCGACTGGAGTTGTTCAGTCGTGCGAATGGAGTATACGACTGAGTTCAATCGTACGAATGAGCTAGTCGTGCGACTGAAGGCTGATGTTTCTGCAAAATCGAAGATTTTGACACTTTGACACAAAATACGATTTTTCTAAGAACCCTAATCTGTCGTATAGTGAAAAAACGAAACTTTAATGCCAGAAAATGTCGAAAACACCTTTAGAAGCAAAGTGGTGACTCTTTTGATTAAAACGTAGGTTTTTGACACCAAACCTAATTGAATCAAACGCAAAATCAAGAGCCAAAGCTCTGATACCACTTGTTAGGGACCGTGTACGGACGGAGTACTAACTGATTCTGCGTTAATACTGGATCAAATAGTGCGGAATCTTATTTGATTGGCAATCCAATCAGTGAGAACTATTACCCGATCGATATAAGATTGAACTAAACGTGAAGAACGAGTAGGAATCGATCAGGAACGAACTATGAACTTGGACAGGCTGTTTGGGAAGTTCTGGACGGCTAGGGTTTATGTGTATTCGCAATATCTCTTCAAGTGTTATGTTTTTCCACGAATTAGGTGGTATTTATAGGTTAGGTTTTTTCATTCGTACGACTGAACCATTCGCATGGTTCAGTCGTGCGACTGAATCATGCGATTGAGTCATACGCACGACTGAAGGTTCAGTCGTGCGACTGAGTCAATCTTATATCTCAATCGTACGACTGATCTAGTCTCCTGGTTCAGTCGTGCGACTGGTCCATAAGCATGAAGTATTCATGCGTATGGTCCATAAGTATGATCAATTAGCATGAATAATCACCCGACTAGGTTGTACATAATACTCAATCATTATTGACTTAGAATTGTGTACAACAACCTCAAACCTATATAAGAAGTTCATACATATGAATCAAAGATAAATAAACATCAAATCATATTTCATATTTGATTGAACCATTTCATTACATATGTGTAAGACATGAAAAACTTTTACATTTAAGCTCATAAACTAGGAACAACATGTATCGGATATAGAGAGAGATAGAGAGATAGAGAGAGAGAGAGAGAGACATATATAGAGACAGAGAGAGAGAGAGAGAGAGACAGACATATATAGAGATAGATAGAGAGAGAGAGAGAGAGAGAGATAGAGAGAGATATAGAGATATAGAGACATAGAGAGAGACAGAGAGAGATAGACAGAGAGAGATAGAGAGAGATAGACAGAGAGATAGATAGAGAGACAGACATATATATATATATATATATATATATATATATATATATATATATATATATATATGTATATATATATATATATATATATATATATATATATATATATATATATATATATATATATATATATATATATATATATACAGACACACACACACTAGGAACCAATGTGAGCCATTAGTTTTCATTGGAAAAATTGTAATTAACGAAAAGATAATAAAAAATTATGAAAAATAATAAACTAAAAAAGTAAAAACACAAAAGTGTTTCCCTTGTTCCCCTCTATCATTAAAAACAAATAAAAAATAAAAAAAATCTCGTTTTTTACAACGTCATTTTACACATATTGTTACATCCCAGCGGAAGCGTGAAATGCTTGTGTGTGACTTGTTAGTTAAAAACGCATTGATTATCATAACATGCATATCAGAGAGATAAACTAAAATGTCATTTTCATTAATTCATATTAATAGATTACAACTTAACAACACTTAGTCTAGTAATTTAGACTTTTACATTTGTAACCCTAATCAAAAGCATGTCTTCAACATATCACGTAATTTTCAGCTAGTAGTTGACGTGAACATCTGTAAGGCCCCGTTCTTGGGAAGCCTTACAGTTGGTTAATCATAGCATAAAATCATTTAAATAACAAAACAATGCAGCGGAATAAAATAAACATTCACTTAAAACTTGCAGTTGATATTGTAATCATACATTTGTCATTCAATTGTAAATAAAACACAGTACTTTTTCTTAAATTACAATAAAAGATTTCATAAACAGGAATGCCATCCATTTCCATCCAAGGAGCCCCTAACCTGGTGCCATCCTCAGCATCAACATTTACCTGCCAACTATTATGCATAAAAGTCAACTTCGCTGAGTGAGTTCTAGTTTTAAATAATATAAGAAAATATAAACTTTATCCTTCATATAATGATCATGCATACATCATAAATACATAACATTTGCGTCTTAATAAGCATGTTCATTATCTTTCATTCTTTCATTATCTTTCGCTTCATCATAAACGAGATTGCACAAGGCAAGAGCTCCCTATTGATCGACAACGAATGTCGATCCCTGTCGGTACACATGAAAACGGTAGCTAACCCCCGATAGTTGATCCACACTACAAGGCACATAGCCACGCAGATTTTCAGATCGGCAGCCGCCAAAGCTGCCAAAAACCCTAATTTGATGAATTTTACATGAACCGAAACAAAATAGACATCATCAGATTCGCAAGGGTCATAGGAACGTGGTTTCAAGTTCGATTTTAACATAGAAACAACACACGTAACAAGATCTGAGCAAAACACGAAGAACACGAAGTGGGTTTAACGTCAAGAATCTGAAATAGATCCAGAAATCAAGAGCTCGGGTTGCTAGAATGATTGTTAGATCATTCCAGCAGTAACCGGCTCTGATACCAATTGTGAAGTCACTGGATCGGTAAACATCCGAGCATGTTCTTGACGGAAGGATAAACAACAGCAAAAACCAAGAGACAATCAATAACACGAACTATAATATAATGGTTTCATTGATAAAACCTAACGATTACAAGCTCGTTACAACATAAGAATCAAGACTCTTGGCAAGGGGAGATCGAGCATGACCTCCCCTCTCATCCGGCAGCCCTAGGCTCCGGGCAGACTTCCTCTCCAAACCCTTAAACTCTCTATACATTGAAACTGGTATATATAGGCCTCGGCCCATATTAGATGCGACTGGGCCCATTCGTGCGATTGGACCATGCGTATGGTTCAATCGTACGACTGGACCATGCGTATGGTTCAATCGTACGACTGGACCATACTTATGGTTCAGTCTTACGAATGGCCAATCGCATCTCTCAGTCGCACGACTGGCCCATTAGCAAGGCTCAGTCGCACGACTGAGTCTCATTCGCATATGCTCCTACGAATGACCCAGTTTCATGTGTTTACAACATATCAGGTGTTTTACATTAAGCCTAGACTATTCGACAAGTGACGGACACACTATATATGACAATATATGCTCCAACAAATTCCCCCTTGGACGTTGCTTGCGAATAGTAGATAACACCTCTTACAATCTTCGGTCAATCTTTGCTCTGGTTGTCAATAGAATCAAACAAAAACCATATTAGCCAACGTTGCCGCTCCGTCAGGTTGCTACAGTATCCCTGAAGATGAATATAGGCACAATAGCTTTCGTTTACTTTGCAGAACACCATCACAACATCAAGATTCCCCATATGACTGATTTTTCCAGATAATGACATAAACAGTTTTCCATTGCTTCAATCTTCACACAGGCTAACCTATTAACATTAAAACCTGCAGAAATTCCCCCTCACATTCAGCATATCCCAATATATAAACGTTGTGCTCTCTTGGCGTCTTCATACGGTGTATTGGGCAAAAGGTTGAAGGTTCCAATCCACAGCTGACAATATCAAACAAATCAGCATGCATGTAGATTCATCATCAGAAACATGCTCACATCATCACTTTCTGATTGCGTCTTCAATTTCTCTATACATGGATTCCCCCTAAGAATGAGAATCCTCTCTGTGCGGATAAATATAACTTGATTGGCCCATAAATAGTCAGATGCTCCTAACTACCCCACAAAATCAGCACTGACTGCTGACATCTTCTCTTCTCTCTTTCGTGTTCCAACTTCATTCACCTACTCTGGAAGTCCGACGGATGATGGGGTATACATCAAACTTATTTGACAAAAGAATCTCAGAGTGAATGTGCTTTGCTCATCCTTAAATCTGTGCAAAAGTTAGTTCCAGCCTTTTTTTTTTGTCTGGAACACCGTTCATCCGTATGACGTGGAGGAAAAATATCACATTCATGTGAATGGATGATACGAATGATATATTCGTGAGACTGGTCATAAGACTGGTCCAGTAGCATGATTGGTCATAAGACTAGTCCAGTAGCATGACTTGTCATAAGACTGGTCCAGTAGCATGACTGGTCATAAGACTGGTCCAGTCGCATTCCAGTCGCATTCTAGTCTCATTCCAGTCGTACTCCAGTCGTACGAATGGTCCATTAGCATGGTCCAGTCGCACGAATGGTCCATTAGCATGGTCCAGTCGCACGAATGGTCCATTAGCATGGTCCAGTCGCACGAATGGTCCATTAGCATGTTCCAGTCGCATGAATGGTCCATTAGCATGGTCCAGTCGCACGAATGGTCCATTAGCATGGTCCAGTCGCACGAATGGTCCATTAGCATGTTCCAGTCGCACGAATGGGTCTGCACGCAGATTTTCAGATCTGCAGCCGCCAAAGCTGCCAAAAACCCTAATTTGATGAATTTTACATGAACCGAAACAAAATAGACATCATCAGATTCGCAAGGGTCATAGGAACGTGGTTTCAAGTTCGATTTTAACATAGAAACAACACACGTAACAAGATCTGAGCAAAACACAAAGAACACGAAGTGGGTTTAACGTCAAGAATCTGAAATAGATCCAGAAATCAAGAGCTCGGGTTGCTAGAATGATTGTTAGATCATTCCAGCAGTAACCGGCTCTGATACCAATTGTGAAGTCACTGGATCGGTAAACATCCGAGCATGTTCTTGACGGAAGGATAAACAACAGCAAAAACCAAGAGACAATCAATAACACGAACTATAATATAATGGTTTCATTGATAAAACCTAACGATTACAAGCTCGTTACAACATAAGAATCAAGACTCTTGGCAAGGGGAGATCGAGCATGACCTCCCCTCTCATCCGGCAGCCCTAGGCTCCGGGCAGACTTCCTCTCCAAACCATTAAACTCTCTACACATTGAAACTGGTATATATAGGCCTCGGCCCATATTAGATGCGACTGGGCCCATTCGTGCGATTGGACCATGCGTATGGTTCAATCGTACGACTGGACCATGCGTATGGTTCAATTGTACGACTGGACCATACTTATGGTTCAGTCTTACGAATGGCCAATCGCATCTCTCAGTCGCACGACTGGCCCATTAGCAAGGCTCAGTCGCACGACTGATTCTCATTCGCATATGCTCCTACGAATGACCCAGTTTCATGTGTTTACAACCTATCAGGTGTTTTACATTGAGCCTAGACTATTCGACAAGCGATGGACACACTATATATGACAATATATGCTCCAAGAGGACTTTTTGCTCCTTTCTTATGGTTTGATGCTTCAACACCCAGATCTTCAATCTCTCAACCTTTGAGAGAGAGAGAGAGAGAGCGCGCCTAAAAAAACCACAATGTTATGTGAAGACTAGAGCAAAACAATGAAACCGACCACATAATTTACAAACTTTTTTATCATCGCTCTTTATATTTGTGTATGCGTATATATAAATAAGGGTATGAATCAAATGAAAAATTATAGCATGGTTTTACATATACTTCACATATAGGTTACTATACATAACCGTTTTTCATTTGACATAGTGTTACGTATATGTAAGACTCTTCTTTCTCATATTTATATTTAACATATATGTAACAAAAACTTAAATAACCTTTTAACAACTAAAATAATAAAAAAATTATGAATTATTGTATTGGTTTTCGTGATTTTCTATGGTTTTCATATAACTATTGGTTGTACTTTAATAGATGCACACACATATATAGTAACTAATGACAATGATTAACTAATAATTAACAAAAATAATCTCACTCACTAAACCATTATGCACCATTAGTGAGAGTAAGAGGTGGAACCATTATGTTACACCTATGTGGTTGTACATAAAGTCACATATAAAAGATTAATGTAGAACTAGTTTTCACGATAACTGCAATATTTTTTATTCTCAAAAAGTCAGTTCGCATAATAAGCATAAACAATCTTATTAATTTAGCTAAATATATGTTCTTTATGTGTTCATGAATACATGCAAGCATTCTTGTGTACATTTACGTGTTCTTGAATAAGCACCACGAACCATCATATATCTCGTTTACCAGGATCTTTAAATGTTCTTGGTGTTAAGCTTAACTATCTCATATCACCTAACACCACATAACACTACTAACTAACCACCTTTTACTTTTGACATGATCACACACACCAACACCTTATACACATAGAACATGCACATAACAACAAAAATAAACTTTAACCCAAAAGTTTAAAGCCAATTCAAAAAAATTGAGAAACACATATTGAAACAAAAAAATAAACATACAAACCCAAATAGTATAAGTGGAACGATGGCATGGGTTCGATGGCTGACACCAGTGACCCAATAATGGGGATCCTTCATTGAGAGGAGAGAGACACAATACTGATGGTTGGTTTGGATAATGATAGATTTAGTTTATTAGTATCACATCACATGTGTAAAATTATTTTTGTTGTGTTATATTTGTTTCCAACAGTCGAGTGACACAATATAATTTCGGATGAAGAGAAACAAGTGTTGCATCAAGAACACTTTATTATTGAAATTTAGGACAATGAGGATAAACTTAAAAGAAAAAGAAAGATAAATTGAGGGGATTAGTTATTTTAGGATTTTAACATGATTTGTGTAATGTCATTATATATAATTGATGTTATTAACTTTTTGTGTATTTCTTTCTTATAAACTGTATATCTATACAACAACAACAATAATAATACTTGGTTATTTGAAAGTTGGTAGTTATAACTAAATTTGTTAGCTAATGACATAATTTTTAATATGTTAAAAAAACAACACTAGAAGCAGCGACAACATCGACAACAAAAACAACAACAACACAAATAACACAAACAATAACAACAACAACAACAGTAACAACAACAACAGGAATAGCAACAACAACAACAACAACAATAGTATCAACAACAACAGCAAGAACAACAACAACTAGCAGCGACAGCAACAACAACAACATCAATTGGTTGTACACTTTTAAAATCAAACTGTCACGAAACACGGATTAAATTCACTAGTTATCTTTAAAAGTCTGATATAATTGATTTGATAAGATTTACATAGAGTTTAAAGTATTATTTACCAATTCCTAGTACATCTTCATGTTAGTTGTGATTTCCATGTAATTCTCTACTTTATATTTTAGTCGTTATCTTACATTTGAATATTGATGGATCAATTTAATGGGGATCATCATTCAATTATTTACGTCTCTTCTCATATTATGTTTCTCGGAGATTTTGGTTCATCTCAAATAAAACAATATATAGATGTGAAAAACACTGTTAATTACACATGTATGTGCCACTAATTATGAGCCTTATGAGCCACTAATTTGAGAGTCGAGTTTGTTTAAAGAGTCTAAAAGCATTTTATTCGGTTGAAGCCTTTGAGGAGTTTTTTTTTCTTTTTCAACACAATCTAATGAAAGTGAAAATGTCAGAAAATACAAAATCTTACTATTTTATTAATTATGATCACCCTTGTTAATATATAAATTAATATTGTAATGCAGAAGAAAAATATGGAAACAAAATAGTGTACCCTTTAAAAACATGACCGGAAAAAAAACACCAACCAAGTAGGGTTGTTCACGAACTCGAATTCGGTTCGGTTTCAAACCGAGCGGCTCGGTTCGGTTCGAATTTACAAATTCGAGCGCAAACTTCATGCTCGAACTCGGTTCGGGTTTAAACTGAGCTCTCGGTTTCGCTCGGTTTTGCTCGATTTTGTGTTACAATTTAACAGAAACAAATTTCACAGAAACAAAAACCCTAAAAAGCCAATATCAAATATTCAAAAATTAGATAGTTCACAAACAAAAACCCTAAAAAGCAAGTATCAAACAAATTTCACAGAAACACAGAAGCAATAAGGCCAATATCAAACCCTGTAATCAACTAGCAAATTTCACAGAAACAATAAAGCCAATATCAAACAAATTTCACAGAAACACTTTTGTTAATGTATAGTTTATAGTGCTTTTACCTTCTAAACTATCTTTCAAAGACAAGTTCGCAGGCTGGTCGGAAACACTCGCGGTGGGAGATGGGTCGCAGCAGGGTCGGAGTCTTGCAGAAGGGGTCGCGGTCGGAGATGAGGGAGGCAGCAGTGTCTGCGGTCGCAGCAAGGGGAGGCCCGAAGGGTGGAGGCGCTGCTGGAGGGTGGAGAGTCGAGAGGATGGAGGTCGCCGCGGGTTCAAAGGCAGCAGCAGTCGTGAGGTCAATATGGGTGGGGGGAAGGTTCAATGGCAGCAGCAGCAGGAGATTCGATTGGGAGTTGGAGGACGCAATGAGGTCAATTAGGGGGTATTTGAGGCTAGGGTTTTAAGGGTAAAATTGTAATTTTACTGTTTAAATATTGAAAAAATAGCAAATTCGGTGGTTGCAAGGCTCGAACTCGTGACCTCCTCCCAAAAAGCACGCACGTGTTAACCAGTGAGGCAAGAACATTTTTTAGTTTAATATATAAAACTAAACTATATAATTAACATATATAACTATATATAATATATAAAATCTAAACTAAAAAATAATTCGAGGCGAAACCGAGTGAGCGACCCTTCGCTCATGCTCGGTTCGTTTTGAAACCGAACCGCGCCGCTCGGTTCATTTACAGTCGAGCCGAAACTCAAACAAGCAAAATTCCGAGCATTTTTCGAACGAGTTCGAGTGAGTTTCGAGCGTCGAGCTATTTGAATAGCCCTACAACCAAGAGTATTAGAGGCAACCCTGTCGACGCTATTGGTATTCGTCTTGTTTTAATTTTATATATTTTCGTCCTTCCCAGTTTTCGCAAACCAAACATACACATACAAATTAGGTTGCTTCAAAGTTTATTTGTTAGAGGCAACCCTGTCGCCGCTGTTGGTAGCCGTCTTATTTTAATTTTATATATTTTCGTCCTTCCCAGTTTTCGCAAACCAAACATACACATACAAATTAGGATGCTTTAAAGTTTATTTGTTAGAGGCAACCCTGTCGCCGCTATTGGTAGCCGTCTTGTTTTAATTTTATATATTTTCGTCCTTTCCAGTTTTCGCAAACCAAACATACACATACAAATTAGGATGCTTTAAAGTTTATTAAGTGTGTATGGATCCTTTTGATCAATTTAAACTAAAACTTAAATCATTAACTCTATTTTAATTCCAATGTGTCAAAATAACCCGACCTGAACACATTAGATAAACATCCAAATTTAAATTTAAATGGGTCAAAATGCGACAAATAAACCTTAATAGATATAAAATTGATGTGTGAAGTGTATCACATGGGTTAATGTCATTTTAACCTTTTTAAAGTAAAACCTAAACCATTTAAATCTGTTATAGTTCCAATAGGTCATAATGACTTATGTGTGAAAGTCAATATATAATTAATTATGAAAATACTATACAAATTCAAGTATTAAAATTGAAAACACTAACGCACAATCGGCAAGTGTACTGGACGTGTTTAGTATAACTTTTGTAAATTTGGATGTCGAACCCTAGAGACACGTTTGACGGCTTTTACTGAATCCTTATTGACTCTAACCTGTTTATCAAACTGAAATTTTATCTAACACAAACTTAAAATTAATTGAAAACAAATTCTAAATACTAGAAATACTTACGTGGGTAAACTAAAGACAAACTTCAATATTTGAAAAGGCAACTACCTGGACGAGGATTCGTATTGGTGATTTTAATGTTCTTGGGTTATGGTTATTTGATTGGTGATCGGATCTAAATATTCATCAACTTAAGAACTAGAAGGATATGCTAGATCTCCTCTTGGTCTCACCAACAATACCCCATGGGAGCTAAATATTTGTGTGAAGCTCACCAGAATATAGATTAATTCTCATCTTGGTCTCACTAATCTAATTCAATGTTCATGTGATATAAGAATTGATTGTCTCTCGATCTTACAATTCATAATGCATCAGAAGGTGTAAGGAATACTAGGAATACCTAAAAGTCACTGAATATTGATTATATTAACAATAATTACTAGATTATTTGGGTTAATTCACTCTTGTGCATGGGTTATCTCATAAACTATCATCAAATGCTAGATTTTTAGGTTACTGGTGTTAAAATTATAATATTAATGTCTATTGCAAGCAAACGCTTTAAAATAACTAAGCGCATTAGGCACGTGCATTAACGTGCTTCGACTCAATTATTCACTTGGCACGTTAACTTGACAATTATCACAATGATATATACTATAATTCTTAATTGTTGTTAGGACCTGGTATTTGAACGAAATACCGAGTGATTAGCGTGTAAACCAGATCAAATAGTGCGGAATCCTATTTGATTGGCGATCCAATCAGTGAGAACACACGAAGAATCAATCAAGAATTGAATCTAACGTTAGAAGTCGATTGGGAATCGATCTAATGTGTTCTGTGAACTTGGAGAACGATTTGGGAGGTTTCTGGACGGCTAGGGTACGTCTGGAGTCGTAATGGTATGAATGCTTACGTTTTTCCACGAATTGGGTCTATTTATAGGTTAGTGTTGTTCAATCGTGCGACTGGACCATAAGTATGGTTCAGTCGTGCGATTGAACCATGCGGTTGATTCATCCGCACGACTGAGTGTTCAGTCGTGCGACTGAGCCAATCTTATGTGTCAATCATACGACTGATCCAGTCTCCTGGTTCAGTCGTGCGACTGAGTCAATCGTATGAAGTTATTCATGCGTATGGTCCATTCGCATGGGCCATTCGCATGAGAACTTCATTAAGTTAAGTTTGAATGTTTAATTAATATAACTTGATGTGTAACCATTCAAACAATCACAAACCCAATTAACCAATTCAATATCAACTCATTAATGAAATATTAGACATTACCAATCACAAACAATCAATATCATTTCATTAATCATTACACATTACATCATAATCAGACAAACAAGATCTATTACATTACATATCATGATCTAGGGACATACATGCATCAATAAACTCCCCCTTGGACCCAGATCTCTTTAATCTCTTGTTTTCTGCATAACCTCCTTGTATTTCTTGTACTTCTCCTCTTTGGTGACTCCCGCGTGAATCTCAAACGCGAAGCAGAGTCATATAACGTTCTGGAACTGGAGGGCTTGTACAATGTCCTGCGTGTCATAGAACAGTGGCCACTTGTATAGCGTATAGACATCATTTGCCGACAAGTTAGTAAGCCACATCGGGTCGAATACCCTGATCGTATCCATTTGTCCCTCTTTGCTTAGGACTATGACCGCTTCAGCTGTTCTCCAATCATAGTACCACCATTTAAAGTGTGGAGTGAAGTCCTGTGGCATTTCCCTGAGTGGGATTCTCGACATTGTGCGCGGAGGACTCCAGTTCAACACTATCTTGGGCTTGCCAGTAATGGCATCAACCTCAGACCTTCTTATGTACCTAGTCGGCTGTTGGGGTCTGAAGTTAACCCATCTGGTGTGGTACTCCTTCTTAAGGGCAGCCTCGAACCAGCCTGACATCTTTCTCGGGTCAGCATACAAAAGCTTTAGCTTAGCCAGCTGGTTGAGGTCAAAACCTGGTAGAGTCTTCAGATCATGTGGGAATCTGAAGTACTCTATGCCCTGTTCCCTCTTAACTGCATAAGCATTAAGATCATCAAAGTACGCCCATGCTATAATCCTACCAGACACCTTATGATGTTTCTTAACTCTGTAGAGTTTGGTGTAGGCATCCTTCTTTGGTGCAGCACGTTGGGCTCTAACTTCTTCAAAACATGCAGCCCACTCAGCCTTTCGAATGTCGACATCATCATTTGAGGCTTGGGCTGTTCCTTCTGCCTTCTCTGTTTCCTGCTCCATCTTGTTCAACACCTCAAAAGTATCACTGACGAGGGATTCACCCAGATTGGGGACCACATTTCCCTCATTGTCAGCGTACTGAGGGTACTCCTCTGCGGTGATATCTTCGATCTCGACTTCATCAACATCGTTGAGCTCTTCATCACTAGTCGAATCGCATGTCAGAGCATCTTTAACTATTTCATCCGGATTAAGCTTGAAAATCTCTGCGAGTTGCTCGTTTGATAGGTCATGAATTATTTCCCCTTCTTCAGGAGTATAACTCACAGACCTCCTAACGATCCCTTGCAGATCAAGAATCATGGTTAGTTGAGTCTTGACCTGTTGAAAGGGAGCAACATCAAACTCATCTCTTTGATAATTTGGATCTGTTTGATTTAAAATTCAACACATAAATCGTTAGTAATTAATCAAACAGAAATGCATTAACTTAATATAAACATTCAATACATTGTTTTCAATACAGGATTCAAACACAAAAGTAAATAAATACATAAACATCTAGTCTTTACTTTTATCCTGTATCATGGTCTCATCACTTGGAGGAGCAGAGGTGGAGGTTGATTGGTCCTGTCTGTTCTTTGACCTCCTCTCTTGACCTGAAGCAGAGGCCGATGCAGTTGCATCCCCTCCTTCTGCTTCATCATCATCGTCCTTCCCCTCTGTCCTATCTCCGTCAGTTTCCTCCTCATCCTCTGTATCATCCTCTTCATCCTCATCATCATCTGCATCATCATCATCACCATCATCTCCATCATCTCCATCTCCTTCCTTGATCTTTAAGGGCTCGTCCTTTGATCCCTTGAGCCGCAGCATGATAGTCTTGTTGGTGGTCTCCAACTCCTCTATCCTTTTAGCTAATTGGGCATGCTGCTCCCGGAGTTGGGACATCTCTACGCGCTGTGCATCCATCAGCTGGGCCTGCTGCTCTATTACTCGAGCCTACTCTGCCATCTGGTAAGATTGTGCAGCAGTCAGGTCGGCAAGCTGGCGGATCTGGGCAGCTTTCTCCTCATCTGCAGCTAGTAAGCGCATCACCATCCTGTTGAGCGCTGACAGCTGTTCCTCTACCCCGATTGGAGGTAGAGGTGATCCATAAGTGTGTGAGGGATGGGCTGAAGGTCCTGCTTGGTGTGAGGTGGTGGTGGTGGTGGCTGTAGTGAAGATGGGCCGGTGAAATGGTGGAGGTGATGAGGGAGTAAAGGATATGGTAGTGGATGGAATCTGTACTGAGGTGGGAGGTATGGTGGTGGCTGTGGTAGCTGTGGTGGATGTGGTGGCTGTGGTGGTGGATGGTATAGCTGTGGAGGTGGTAGTGGTGGCTGTGGTGGTGGAAGTAGAGGCTATGGTGGTAACGAAGGTCAACCGACGCTTCTTCTTCTTCAGACCATGGGGCTGGGCCATCCTCTTCCTCCTCGTCCATGTGGAGGTGGATGCTCCCCCTACAACCCTGCCTGCAGAACCCGATGCATAACTCGGGTCAGTATCAGTCTCTCTGGAGTCTCTCGGGTGTTCACCAACCACCCATAGCCCATGTTCTGTGGGAACAACTTTGCTTCCCACAGTTCGCGTTAGGGGCTCCTCATCAGACTCCTCCTCCTCCTCAGCACCATGAATAAAATCCTGATGAAATCCAGCTGACTCGGTAACATCTCCAGTCGGGGCAGACACTGGGGGTATAACATCAGACACAGTGCCTCTCGGTGGAGCAGGCATATCGTCCCCAGCGTCCCCACTATCATCATCGTCAGAGTCATGCTCTGGGAGTAGCAGCCTCTCATCATCAGAATCACTGTCCTCATGACGCCATTTGCGTCTCCCCGGTGCCACATATCTCTCGTTGGCCAGGTGGCCAATCAATCTCTTAACTTGGGGCTTCACCTGCTTCCCCCTATAAACCCTCATCCGACCCAGAGTCGTATCATCCATGATCTCCAGTGCAACTACATCATGACTCTCTTTGGGCAGATGTGGCAGCTTCTCGTTGAAGATGAGCTGTAAAAACCTGGGGTACATACAAAACCCCTCCTTTCCCTTTGCCTCCAAGTTCTCCACCAGATAGGAGAAAATCATACTAGAAAAGCTGAAGGGGTGGTTCAGCACCAGTGCCACTTAGGCATTTTGGATCTGGCTAAGAGGTCGTCGAACCCACCCCTCCTCGAAGCAACGCACTTAAGGATCACACGAGCTAAGTACTTGTACTGGGGGCACAGGTTGCTCTTGTTGAGCACACCTGAGTTTATGTCCCCAGCGTACTTGATCCTCAGAACGCATCCTCGGACAGTCAATGGATGTAATCTGGTAGGGTGATCAGTATCATCTACAAACTCTAGAACTCTCTGGATGTTAGCAGCAGTGACCTCGATATCATGACCCAGAATAGAGCTCCGAATACTGTAGGGCTCACGAGAACGATCCACAGAGGCATTCTCCTAGAATGCCTGGTGTAGTGATCTGTAGGGCGTGCAAGGAGTAGAGATAGCCTTATGGATCCGAGAACGTCTGAGGAAGGCTATAATATCGGTGAACTCGGCCCCGTTCCTAGTAGTATGATCCAAATGAGCACAGATGTTATGCTTTGGATTTATGGACCATCTCTCAGCCATTATCCTGAAAACACATGACATAGAACCATTAGTACATACTACATTAAAATTTTGTTCTAAGTGTAATGTTGAAATTCATTCTGATTCATTCGAGCGAATGAATCATGCGACTGAAGTCAGTCGGCTGTCCTTTCATGCGACTGAGCTCATTCGGGTGAATGAGACATGCGATTGAGTTCAATCTGCTGACTGAGTCTGCGATTGGTTCAGTCGGCCGATTGAGCTCATTCGCATGCTTCATTCGGGCGATTGATCCAATCACAGGTTTCAATCGTGCGATTGGAGTTCATCCGGGCGACCAGTCGCCTGTCCTACAGTTCAGTCGCCATCCGTTCGGATCTTTATCAAAACAGGTGTTTCAACATTGATAACCGGTTCAATAGACTCGCATTCTTGTTACTAATAACCTATTAAACTTAATTTTAACATTTTGCATAGATTAAGTAGGTTATTAGGTCAAGTTAAGTCTGTTTCTTGTTTTTCATTCGAATAACCCAAATTAGGGTTTCAATCCACTGTTTTCGGTTAGCTAGAACTGCAAACTACCTGTATAATCAACAACGAGTGTCGGTGAATCAGAATCAAGATGAAAACAGGGTCCAATGAAAATTTTGGCAGAGTAACGGTAGGGTGTGCGATTTGAGAGCGATTAGGGTGTGATGAGTGAAATGCGATCGACTGTGCCCTTTAAATACTGAAGCTGAGTTCAATCGGCCGACTGGCCTCATTCACTCAGTTCATTCGGACGACTGAGGCTCAATCGTGCGATTGGCCCAGTCAATCGCATGCTGTTGACTGACTGAGGTTCAGTCGGTCGACTGACTCAATCGTACCTTTCATTCGCATGTTCAGTTGACCGAATGAGTCTCAGTCGGTCGACTGACTCATTCGCCCCCTTCCAATCGGTCGAATGGGTCATTCTGATAAGCCATTCGTGTGAATGGCTCAATCTCATGTCCATTCGTGCGAATGGGAGCCATTCGCATGGTTGGTCCATTCTCATGGTCCAATCGTGCGAATGGGTCACACTTAGTTAATTTTCTGCCATTTTTACCAATTTACATTTAAAACCCTTTTAACTTTTAAAATTTACGTTATGAGTTTTTGATCATCTCAGACATGATCATTTTAACTTGAAAACTTTTTGATCACCTCAGACGTGATATTTTTAAGCAATTTAGTCACCTCAGACGTGACCCTTTTAAACAATTTTGTCACCTCAGACGTGACCCTTTTAAACATTTAAAGCACATGTGGTCATCTCAGACATGACCCTTTTGGTGAGTTGATTCCTTACTGATTTTCCTGATGTAGTCCGACAAACTAACAAACTAAAACGACTAACTAACTTAGAAAATTTAAACTAAATACTCAAAACAAGACTTGTTTTTGGCTTTTTGTGAGGGATAAATCCTAAGATGGACATCTACGGGATTTGGTTCCGGAATAGACAGCTTCAACTTGGATTGACCACACCTGGACCAATTCAATTTTGGAATCATACAGGCAAGTCAAATCATTTGGGACTTGTTATCAAAATCTTTTGATGCTCAATTCTTGGTGTTCATCCAGAGTCATTAGCAACTTTAGGGAATCATACTGGAACTCTTAGATTTTCACATTGATTTGAACTTTCGAGAATTGCAGCCACAATGATTGTCAATATATTTGTCCACTTAAATCCATACACAGACTTTTGACACAGACTGGTGATTGTTTTAGGTTAATTATTTCAACTAACATTTGTGGATCCCACACTTATATGGTAATCAACATTCCTCAGGAGCTTTTAAGCGGTCTACGGGTATTATTACAAGAAGAGACTATTCTTAGAGCTTTCAAAGAGAAGCCAGTCCTCAGGTCAGTGCCATCGCACAGCAGAGAGGCGGCAAACAACAATGAATTCTAGAATATCTAGGTTATGCTTATCCTCAGGTCAGTGCCATCGCACAGCAGAGAGGCACACAACCTATCTCCTTGTTAGAGCAGCTTATTTATTTTGCACAAAATGCACCAACAACATAAGTCATTAGCTTTATAGCATTTGTCTTTCATTTTCCTTGCTTTGCTCTAATTTGGTCATCCGCACACATTTGTGGCGTTTACATGCTCATTACCCTTATTGGAATATTGTTGATTGTGTTAACCAGTGATAAGATGGAAGCCCACAGTCAGTTGAACAACTTAGTTTGATCTTGAGATCACCAGTCAGGTCTAATCATCTATTGTGTTGAATCTACCGACATATCATTTGTGGTCTAGCAACCTCTAGGTCTACTCTTTGTGTTACCTTAGGAGTTACCAGTTTTTCTATCATCTTCCCTTTATATTGCTTAGACTACACAGACTTATACTTTGAATTTTTGCATCTTTTCTAAATTAAATTTTAAAGTCCTCTTGATTTGTTCCTGTGTACTATCATTTTCCAAAGGTTTTGAATCGGTATCACAGATACGATCTACCTTATATCAGCTATCCACTCCTTCTCCCTCGTTTTTTTTTAATGTTACTTGCTGACATATTCTCCCCCTAAAATACTAAAATCATTACTGGTTTAATTATTTTAGGATTTAATAAACAGCAAAATAACATGAGTTTAATTTAAACAGACTGAAATAAACAGATAAAATAAAATAAAAAAGAAAAACTTTAACTAAACTACATCGGACTACACATTATCATCATCAGGAATAACCTCACTTTTCTTTTTAACGTTGACCTCTAGCAAATATTGAAAACGTGGTTTATCAAAGGCTTTAGTATAGAGGTCAGCGCGTTGAAAATCAGTATTAATTTTTACCACATCAATTAAGTTCTTTTCAAAACAGTCTCTTATGAAATGGTATTTAATACCGATATGTTTGGTCTTAGGATGTTGGACCGGATTTTTAGTTACTGCAATTGCAGCAGAGTTATCAACAAAAATAGTAGTAGAAGAGAACTTTAAACCGTAATCCCGCATTTGCTGTTGAATCCAGATGATTTATGAACAGCAACTTGCAGCAGCAACATATTCAGCTTCACAGGTTGACAATGCAAACGATGTCTGCTTCTTACACTGCCAGGTAACTAGTCTTCTCCCAAAGAATTGACACCCTGCTGATGTAGACTTGTAGTTCATCTTGCAGCCCCCGTAATCCGAGTCACTATACGCGGTAAGCTCAAAGTCATCATCATGAGGATACCACAACCCAAGTGTGGATGTACCCTTCAGATAACGGAAAATCCTCTTGACCCCAATCAGATGGTTGACCTTAGGCTTAGCTTGATATCTAGAACATAGACATGTAGCATACATGATATCAGGTCTCGAGGCAGTGAGATACATGAGGGATCCAATCATTCCTCGGTACATCGTGGCATCTACAAGATCTCCATTTTCATCAGGTGCTATATCGTGATTCGTAGCAAGTGGAGTCCCAGCAACAGAAGCATTCTCCATGTTAAAGCGACTGAGAATGTCTCCCACATACTTGGTCTGATGTAGAAAGATCCCATTTGGTGTCTGATCCCCCTGTAACCTGAGAAAGAACTTCATCTCCCCATAGCACTCATCTCAAACTCTTTCTTCATAACTGCTTCAAACTCTTTGCATAACTCTTCGTTCTTTGAACCGAAGATTATGTCATCAACATAGATCCGTACGAGCAGTAGGTCGCCATCTTTTTCCTTAATGAACAGCGTGCAGTCAATGACTCCCCTGCGAAAGCCGTGTTTCACAAGATGAGTCGAGAGTTTCTCATACCAAGCTCTTGGAGCTTGATGAAGCCCGTATAAAGCCTTGTCGAGCTTGTAAACTCTATCCCGATGATAAGGATCTTCAAATCCCTCGGGTTGACTGAGATAGACTGTTTCTCTGATTTCCCCATGAAGGAATGCACTCTTCACATCTAATTGGTAGACTTTAATCTCATGTACGATGCATAGGCAAGGAAGATACGAATGGCTTCCATCCTTGCCACGGGTGCAAACACCTCATTGTAGTCTATTCCCTCGACTTGGCAAAAACCCTGAACCACCAATCGAGCTTTGTTCCTGATAATGACCCCTTGGTCATCCTTCTTGCATTTCAAGACCCATTTGGTGCCAATGACTTTAGCACCTTTAGGTCTATTAACCAGAGTCCATACACCTAACTTCTTAAACTGAAGAAGTTCTTCTTGCATGGCACTCACCCACGCCTCATCATTTAGTGCATCACTGACATACATTGGCTCAAAGCGAGACAAAACACCGATAAGCACCGTCATGAATGTAACCCTTCTCCATAACCGAGGCGTAATCAGCTGAATATAGCTGATTTCGGGTTTGTACTCCTGATCTGACATCCCCAATGACATTGTCAAGGGGATGATAGACGTTTAGTCGTGATTCTGGAGTAGTAGGAACAGCTACCTCAGAGCCAAGATTATGAACATTTGGTTCTGCATCTAAGGTAGTTGGAGTTTGAGGTTCCGAAGTCGAAGGTGCATCACTGGTAGATGCTTGTGGACTTTCGGGAACTGGAACCTGTTCCTCCTGACTTTTCTGGTCATCTTCTTCAGCTTCATCTTCAGAGGAGGAGTCATTGTTATCGACTACTCCCTCTGACTGAGTAGATGATTCTCCCTGTGAGCTAGATGGTGTATTCAAAAAATCATACATTATTCTAGTAGCTAACTCGTCATCCAAGGGAGAGAGAGGGATGTTGAAGGACTTGAAGAATCCATCATAGTCAAAGAAGTAGGGGGTCCTTTGCCAGTAGGTGGTGTGGTATATCTCTGAACGTCAACATTACACCACACTTCTACAAGACCCGTTGAGTTGTTGTAAACTCGCTTGTTCGGTATGTTGTATTCTAGAAAGATTCCTTCATCCGCCTTCTCGCTGAATTTGCCTTCTTGTGTCTTCTTCAGAAGTGTGCACGGCGCACCAAAAGGTTCAAGATACTCCAAATTCGGTTTGCGTCTTTGTAGTAGCTCATAACATGTCTTTCCGTGGCGCTTGACTATCAGGACTCGATTCAGTGTATAACATGCATTCGCCACTGCCTCATTCCAGAATTGGATAGGCAGTTTCGAGTCTGCCAGCATAGTCCGTGCTGTCTCTATCAAGCTTCTGTTCTTCTCTCAGCAACGCCATTCATCTGAGGCGTGTAGGCGGAAGTGAATTCATGCACAATTCCCTTTCCTTGCATATGCCTCCATCCACTGGTTCTTGAATTTCGTCCATTGTCTGAGCGTACTTGTCTAACCTCACCTTGTAGAGAGATTCCAGTGTGGTTACTAACTCCTTGAATGACTCAAATGTTTCTGATTTGGATTTCAGAAACATTACCCAAGTGAACCTTGAGTAGTCATCAGTGACCACAAAACAGTACAAGTCGCCTGCAATGCTCTTTGTACTGACTGGACCAAACAGATCCATGTGAAGAAGTTCAAGAGGAAGTTCTATTGAATGAACTTTCTTTTCCTTATGAGACTTCTTCGTCTGTTTGCCTTTCTTGCAAGCTACACAAAAGTCAGGAAGCTAGAAGTTCTTGACATTAACTCCTCTCACCCAATCCTTCTGAATCAAGTGATTCATCTTCCTTTGACTAATGTGTCCCATTCTCCTATGCCAGGAGATGGAATCCTTCTTAGTAGCTTTAGATAGAAAGCACTGAACCTCATGATCGTTGTATCAGATGTTGACAGATCCAAGACATAAAGGTCTTTATATCTTGAAGCAGTCATCAGAACTTCGTCCTCTGGGATCACGTAGTCTTTCTTCAGCACGTAACACTTCTTGTTGTCGAAGATGACCTTAAATCCTTTATCACAGTTTGGGATTTGGAAACGAAAGTAAGTTATTTTGAAGTTGTTGAACGTAGTTCACCTTATCAAACTTAACTTTCTGATTCCCCACTTCTCCCTGAGCTGTGATATAGCCTCCCTTGTTTCCAGCAAATGAAACATGCCCTCCTTTTATTTGCTTGTCGTTTGATAAAAGGGCCCTATTTCCTGTCATGTGCCTGGATGCTCCGCTGTCTAC
Organism: Flaveria ramosissima; assembly: GCA_025215565.1. Classification (NCBI taxonomy): domain Eukaryota; kingdom Viridiplantae; phylum Streptophyta; class Magnoliopsida; order Asterales; family Asteraceae; genus Flaveria; species Flaveria ramosissima. The sequence continues at coordinate 14,657,402 of CM046046.1, read as the reverse complement.
AATCTACGTGTTAGTTTCAGCACTGTATCGAACACCCTGCACATACAAAGTAAATAATTAGTTTAGGTTAGGAACCCAAGCCTTTACTGGCTTGGGTTTCCCAGAGGCATCACACATCATAAATTCCACCCATTGACCCTTAGAGGGTGAGGGTAGCTCAGGTTCCTTCTTGTCATCAGTATCAGACACGCAGGACGACTTCTCTTTCCATAAGCCAGATTTGTGCAAGGCCTGTTTGTGATAAACAGTTGACTGGCTACAGGTTGAACTTTAGGTTCACTAGTTCTTCTAGGTGGAGTCAGAGAGCTCCTCTTAGAATACCTAGGCTTAGAGTCCTGAAGTTCAATCTTCTTCCTAGGTCTGATATGAAAAGGACAATAGGAAGCAATGTGTCCACATTCTCCACAGTTGTAGCATGTGAAGGATTCTATGTGCCCAAGACACTTAGAATATTGATGTGGTTAGTACGTTATGATCCAGTCGGGTTATACCCAATAACAAGCTTAGCAAACACCAATTAATATTAATTGATGATATGATCATGCAATAAAATATTACACCAATTTAGAAAATGGGTTTTCTAAATAAGTTTGCATATGAGATGGAACAACTTATTAGGATATTTTGTTCAATGATATTATTTGTATTGTTATTTAAGTAAGTTGGATAACATCACATATTAATAAAAGGGAGTGTATGGACAATACAAATAAAAGGTTAATTGTATTTCTAAGGATAAGACTAGTTAACATTTTAATGTGTGAGATTTTAGGAGGGAAGCCAATTTTAAATCCCTGGCCGTCCCCCCTTATGCATCCCATTGGACCATTATTTTGCCTGGAAGATACATATTAACTAGTCTTGTATTTCTTCTCTCACATACACAATCTCATTTTTGCATGCAAGAACCAAAAATCTTTCTTCTCTCCCTCTCTTGTTAGGAACAAGGCAGCAGCATTGAAGCTCTTGGAGAACGATTTTGTGTTCATTTTGTGTGGTGTTCTTCCTAACAAGAAGGTGTCTTGCAAGGAGCTTTGGGGTAGGTAAAACACTTGAGGGCTTCTTCCTTGGAGTCTTGGCCAAGATTTGAGCATCCAAACCTTTCTTCCTTGGTCTTTTTTGCTGCTTGGATAAGGTAGATATCACAGCTCACTGAAGCTGTGATTTATGTAGTTTTACATATGCTAATAGCTTGTTCATTCACATATTAAAGATCCTATTGATTTGGGTTTTTGTTTTCATCTTAAAGAAGCTTTTAGAACACGAAATTTCAGATTATAAACATGTTATAATCCTAAACCTCCGCTGCGTTTTCTGAAAGTTTAAAAGGTTAAACTATGTTTTAGTGTTCTAACAAACCATTCAGCATGACCTGCTATCAACATTATGATTAAACTTTCTTGTGGAGAAGTGTGTGACACTCATCACTCACTTTAGGTTTTGACTCTGGTTCTTTTGATGTTTTCTCTGGTTTAACAAAGTTAACTGTTTTAACCTGTTTAACATCCTTTTCTTTTCGGTTAACTGGTTTTTGACTGAAGCATGTGAAAAATTAACATTAGAAGTCTTTTTAGGTTCTGATTTGACTCGGTTTGACCCTGACTTTAAGTTAACCTTTTCAAATTCTTTTTCCAGATTAACACAAGGCAATTTACCCTTTGTCTTTGAAGTGGTCTCCTTTTGCTTGTTTCCAGATTCAATAGATGAAACTGAGGAAATCTGGATCACTAACAAGAGGAGTAGACACCACGTGATCCTTGATGTGGTATTATTTACTGGTCTAGTCTTAGTGTTCATCAAGGTCTCAGGTGTGTGGTGGAACCACTTTGTAACCCCATCCCTCCCCATTATTCCTTTCTCTCACTAAGTGTTGAACTATATGTGAAAACTAGTCCAACTATGCAGTTTCTGTTTAATGAGTTTACTTCTACTTCTAGAACTGCCTTTGCTTCTTAGTGTCTTCTTGGGAGTTTAGGTAGTACCTAATGTCATTAGCTTGGTTAAAGGCAACTACTTCGGTTTCCCTAAGCTGTTTAGTCAAAAGGTCTATCTTTTCTTTATAACTATGCTCATTTTTTTTAATACTCTATTAGCCTCAGTGCACAGTTGCAAATCTTTACTAAGTTATCATTATGATAATAACCTAGCAAATTTTTCATCTATGCTATCCTAAAAGTATCACAATCAGAACAAGCATGATTATCAAACATTTGGTTAGTAGTACTACCTGAGTTGGTTCAGAAGAGTTAGCCATCAACGTAGCATCAGATGTCTCTGGTTCTGGTGATTTGTCTTTTCTATCTCTGACGTGGTAGTCTCCTCTTTAGGTTGTAACTGACCTCGGTTGCAGTTGCTTCTTCACTATGTGACATCGCTATCTCAACTGCTAGATCTCCTTCACTCGCGGAATCATCGTCAATATCTTCTACACTTGCAATGTTTGATTCCCTGTGATGAGACAAACCTAAAGCTCCAATCCTGTCCTTCATCATCATGAGCAGTCAAGGCTTTTGGATCCTTGCTTGATGAAGTAGAGCTAGACGCTTGCTTGTCTTGGCGAGTGAAGGACGAGAATGGGTTCCCGTTACCCGTCTTCTTTGGCTTGACACATTCTCTCTTGAAGTGCCCCTTCTCTCCACAGTTGAAGCAGGTCACTTTGCTCTTGTCAAAGCCAAATGTGGTATCCTTAGTAGCTACCAAGTTCTGTCCGGTCTTTTAACAAACTTCTTCGCCCTCCGGACAGCACTAGCTAAGGCCCACATTATGTCCATCCTCTCAAGCTCCATTTCGTCCACCTGCTCGTAGTCCTCGTCTGCCAGATGGCAGTTTCCAATCTTCCCGGCAACAAGTCCATCATATGAATGGACCACTGCAGCCAAAAGATCCATATGCTCTCGAGCTACTTCCACAGTCACATTACCGAGGTTCTCGGTCTTCAGTTTGGTAGCACTTGCTTCAGATCCAATATAGTGGGTACACGAAGATCCCGACGTGTCTGATCCTGAAGGAGACGCATGTGAAGGACTCGACGAGCTAGACACAAATGCTGTCTGGAGAGGTGCTCCAGATGTCTTAGCTTGAGGCGTGGCGTTGTACAAAGCTGGATTTTGAGTGTACGAAGACTTCTGAGCTCTGTACTTCATCCTAAGTGCTTCTTCTCGCAACTTAAGAATGAAGTCATTAAGTCCAGCTTTGCCAGCATTCCATTCTGTGTCAGGTTAGACACGAATGAAGCCCACTTTTCAGGCAATCCGTTGCAAAGTTACTAACTTTCTCTTCCATGGTAGTATCCACCCATGTGTATGCAGTTCGCTCATCAAATGGTAGAATCTATCTATGACGTCGTCTAGACTCTCGTTACCCATCGATGAGAAGTTATCAAATTCCTTCTTTAACTCCTTAGCCTTGATTGCTTCAACGAAGCATTCTCGTCGTACCTCTTTTCTAGCTCATCCCAAAGTTTTCTGGACTGCTTATTCTCTGAGTACTGGTGGAAGATGTCTTTTGGGATAGACTGTGTAATCAATGCATAAACTCTTTTCTCTGCATTGTATTTAACTTTCTGCGCGTCCGTCATCCCTCCTAACGTTAGCTTAACTCCATCAGCTCCCACCGGTGTACTATATCCAATCTCGATGGCTTCCCACAGATTCGGATCCACTCCATTGAGGTAGATCTCAAAACGTTGTTTCCAGTGGGGAAACTCATCTAACGTCAAGAGCTTTGGTGGTTTATTATGATTACCCACCTCACTCTCAAGCAACAGCAGATTCTGTATCCTAGAGTCCTTCCCAGCAGTAAAGGCTGACATTTGATCTTCCATGGCTAAAAACTTTAAGTCTAATAAAACAACTGTCACTGGTGCGACTGAAGGATGCGAATGGTCTAGTCGTGCGTATGAACTCTGCGACTGATTCAATCGTGCGGCTGAACTAAGCGATTGGTTCAGTCGTGCGAATGAAGCTGATGCGTATGAGCAATGCGAACGAACTGTTCAATCGTACGAATGAAGGTGCGACTAGGTCCAATCGTGCGAATGGGAAATGCGAATGGAGTCTAGTTGTGCGAATGGGTCACTCGTGCGAATGAAGAAGCTGCTGTTTTGCGAAATTTTCTAGGTTAAACCTGGTTTAGCCGTAAAAATTCGAATTTTCGCAAGGTCTAATCGCCTAAGTCCGTAGAACCAAACTTTGATGAGCAGGGAACGTCCAAGATCACTTTTGACACCAAAGATTGCGTTTTTAGTGCAAAAAACACCAACTTTTATGCAATCTTGATTGAATCACACGTAATCAAGAGCCAAAGCTCTGATACCACTTGTTAGGACCTGTATATTTGAACGAAATACCTAGTGATTAGCATGTAAACCAGATCAAATAGTGCGGAATCCTATTTGATTGGCGATCCAATCAGTGAGAACACACGAAGAATCAATCAAAAATTGAATCTAACGTTAGAAGTCGATTGGGAATCGATCTAATGTGTACTTGTGAACTTGGAGAACGATTTGGGAGGCTTCTGGATGGCTAGGGTACGTCTGGAGTGGTAATGGTATGAATGCTTATCTTTTTCCACGAATTGGGTCTATTTATAGGTTATTGTTGTTCATTCGTGCGACTGGACCATAAGTATGGTTCAGTCGTGCGATTGAACCATGCGGTTGATCCATCCGCACGACTGAGTGTTCAGTCGTGCGACTAGCCAATCTTATGTGTCAATCATACGACTGATCCAGTCTCCTGGTTCAGTCGTGCGACTGAGTCAATCGTATGAAGTTATTCATGCGTATGGTCCATTCACATGGGCCATTCGCATGAGAACTTCATTAAGTTAAGTTTGAATGTTTAATTAATATAACTTGATGTGTAACCATTCAACAACAATCACAAACCAATTAACCAATTCAATATCGACTCATTATGAAATATTAGACATTACAATGACAAACACTCAATATCATTTCATTAATCATTACACATTACATCACAATCAGACAAACAAGATCTATTACATTACATATCATGATCTAGGGACATACATGCATCAACAACGTCTGAGGTGACAAAGTGTTTAAAAGAGTCACGTCTGAGGTGACTAAATTGTTTAAAATGATCACGTCTGAGGTGATCAACAAGTTTCAAGTTAAATGATCATGTCTGAGATGATCAAAAGTTCATAATGTTAATTTCAAAAGTGTTAAAAAGGGTTTTAAATGTAAAATGTGAAAATGCAGAAAATTTTACTAAGTGTGACCCATTCGCACGATTGGACCATGAGTATGGACCAACCATGGGAATGGCTCCCATTCGCACGACTGGACATGAGATTTAGCCATTCACACGATGGCTTATCAGAATGACCCATTCGACCGAATGAAAGGGGGCGAATGAGTCAGTCGACCGACTGAACCTCAGTCGGGCCAACTACATGCGACTGACTGGGCAATCGCACGATTGAGCCTCAGTCGCTCGAATGAAGTGAGCGAATGAGGCCAGTCGGCCGATTGAACTCAGTTTCAGTATTTAAAGGGCACAGTCGATCGCATTTCACTCATCCACTCCCAATCGCTCCCAAATCGCACTTCTTCCCGTTACTCTGCAAAATTTCATTAGACCTTGTTTTCATCTTGATATGATTCTCTGACGTTCGCTGGTGTGTATATACAGGTAGTTTGAAGATCTATCTCACCGAAATCTGAACGAGGGAACCCCCTAATTGGTGTTATTCGAATGGAAAAAAGAAACGGACTGAACATGACCTAATAACCTACCGAAACTATACGAAATGTTAAAATTAAGTGTAATAGGTTATTAGTAACAAGAATGCGAGTCTATTGAACCGGTAATCCATGTTAAATCACCTGTTTTGATAAAGATTCGAACAACAGGCGACTGAACTGTGGGACAGGCGACTGGTCATTCGTGATGACACTCCAATCGCACGATTGAATCTTGCGATTGGGTCATTGGCCGAATGAACCATGCGATTGAGCTCAGTCGGCCGACAGTCGGCCGACTGAACCAATCGCAGACTCAGTCGGCAGATTGAACTCAGTCGCATGTCACATTCAACCGAATGAGCTCAGTCGCATGAAAGGACAACCGACTGACTTCAGTCGCATGATTCATTCGCACGAATGAATCAGATGAGTTAAAACATTACACTTAGAACTGAATTTTGATGTATTATGTACTAATGGTTCTGTGTCTTGTGTTTTAGGAAATGGCTGATAGAGGTCCATTAATCCAAAGCACAACATTTGTGCTCACTTGGATCATACTACTCGGAACGGGGCCGAGTTCACCGAGATTATAGCTTTCCTTAGACGTTCCCGGATACATAAGGCTATATCTACTTCCGTGCACGCCCTACAGATCATTACACCACGCATTCTGGGAGAATGCCTCCGTGGATCGTTCTCGTGAGCCCTTCAGTATTCGAAGCTCTATTCTGGGTCATGATATCGAGGTTACTGCTGCAAACATCCAGAGAGTTCTTGAGTTTGGGGATGATGCTGATCACCCCACCCAGATTACATCCACTGATGGTCCAAGGATGCTTTCTGAGGATCAAGTACGCTGGGGACATAAACTCGGGTGTGCTCAACAAGAGCAACCTGTGCCCCCAGTACAAGTACTTGGCTCATGTGATCCTTAGTGCATTGCTTTGCGAGGGGTGGGTTCGACGACCTATCAGACCAGATTCAAAATGCCTACGTGGCACTGGTGCTGAACCACCCTTTCAGCTTTTCTAGTATGATCTTTTCGTATCTGGTGGAGAACTTGGAGGCAAAGGGAAGGAGGGGTTTTGTATGTACCCTCGGTTTCTGCAGCTGATCTTCAACCAGAAGTTGCCACTACTTCCCAAAGAGAGTCATGATGCGGTGGCACTGGAGATCATGGATGACACGACCTTGGGTCGTATGAGTGTGTATAGGGCAAGCAGGTGAAGCCCCAGGTTAAGAGGTTGATTGGCCACCTGGCCAACGAGAGATAGTTGGCACCGGGAGACGCAATAGCGTCATGAGGATAGTGATTCTGATGATGAGAGGCTACTGCTCCCTGAGCATGATTTGACGATGATGACAGTGGGGACGATATGCCTACTCCACCGAGAGGCATAGTTTTCTGATGTTATACCTCCAGTGTCCGCCTCAGCTGGAGATGTAGCCGAGTCTGTTGGATTCCATCAGGACTTTGTTCCTGATGTGGAGGAGAAGGAGTCGGATGAGGCCCCCTAACGCGAATTGTGGGAAGCAAAGTTGTTACCACAGAACATGGGCTAAGGGTGGTTGGTGAACGCCCAAGAGACTCAGGGGAGACAGCTACTGATCCGAGCTATGCACCGGGTTCAGCTAGTAGGGTAGTAGGGGGAGCATCCACCTCAACGGGGACGAGGAGGAAAAGGATGGCTCAGCCCCATGGTCAGAAGAAGAAGAAGCGTCGTTTGACCTTTGTTGCAACCACAGCCACCACTGCTACCACCACCACCACTACCCACTCCCACAGCCATACCATCCACCATCACAACCACCGCAGCCACCACAGCTACCACAGCCACCACCATACCTCCCACCACTGTACAGATTCCATCTACCACCATACCGTTCACTCCCACATCACCTCCACCATTCCACCGACCCATCTTCACTACAGCCACCACCACCACCACTACCCACCAAGCTGGACCCTCAGCCCATCCCTCTCATTCTTATGGATCACCTCTACCTCCACTTGGGGTAGAGGAATAACTGTCTGCGCTCAACCGGATGGTGATGCGTCTATTAGCTGCAGATGAGGAGAAGGCGGATCAGATCCGCCAGCTTGCTAACCTGACTGCTGCATAGTCTTACCAGATTGCAGAGCAGGCTCGAGTTATTAAGGAGCAGGCCCAACAGATGGCTGCACAGAGCCATGAGATAGCCCAACTCCAAGCACATAATGTCACATCAAACAAGAAAATAGAGGAGTTGGAGGAGGCGAAGAAGACAATCATGTTAAAGTTAAAGGGATCTAAGGAGGAGCCCTTGAAGATTAAGGAAGGGGACGGAGATGATGGTGATGATGATGATGAAGATGATGATGAGGATGATGAGGATGAGACAAGAGGAGGAGGAAACTGAAGGAGAAAGGACAGAGGAGAAGGACGATGATGAAGCAGAAGGAGGGGATGCAGATGCATCGGCCTCTGCTTCAGGTCAAGAGAGGAGGTCCAAGAACAGACAAGACCAACCAGCTTCTACCTCTACTCCTCCAAGTGACGAGACGATGATACAGGATAAAAGTAAAGGCTAGATGTTTATGTATTTAATTACTTTTGTATTGGAATCATGTATTGAAACCTATGTATTAAATATTTATATTAATGTTAATGCATTTCTGTTTTGATTAATTACTAATGGTTTAAGTGTTGAATGTTTAAATCAAACTGATCCAAATTACCAAAGGGATGAGTTTGATGTTGCTCCCCTTCAGCAGGTCAAGACTCAGCTAACAATGATTCTTGATCTGCAAGGGATCGTAAGGAGGCCAGTGAGTTATACCCCTGAAGAAGGGGAAATAATTCATGACCTATCAAACGAGCAACTCGTAGAGATCTTCAAGCTCAATCCAAATGAGATAGTGAAAGATGCTCCGACATGTGACTCGACCAGTGACGAAGAGCTCAACGATGTTGATGAAGTCAAGATTGAAGATGTCACTGCCAAGCACTACCCTCAGTACGCTGACAATGAGGGAAATATGGTCCCCAATCTGGGTGAATCCCTCGTCAGCGATACTTTTGAGGTGTTAGACAAGATGGAGCAAGAAACAGAGAAAGCGGAAAGAACGGCCAAAGCCTCAAATGACGATGTCGATATCCGAAAGGCTGAATGGGCTGCGTGTTTTGAAGAAGTTAGAGCCCAACGCGCTGCACCGAAACAGGATGCCTACACCAAACTCTACAGAGTCAAGAAACACCACAAGGTGTCTGGCAGGATCATAGCGTGGGCGTATTTTGAGGATCTTAATGTTTATGCAGTTAAGAGGGAACAAGGCATAGAGTACTTCAGATTCCCACATGATCTGAAGACTTTACCAGGTTTTGAGCTCAACCAGCTGGCAAAGTTAAAGCTTTTGTATGCTGACCCGAGGAAGATGTCAGGCTGGTTTGAGGCTGCCCTAAAGAAGGAGTACCACACCAGATGGGTTAACTTCAGACCCCAACAGCCTACTAGGTACATAAGAAGGTCTGAGGTTGATGCCATTACTGGCAGCCCAAGATAAAGAAGTGTTGAAGTGGAGTCCTCCGCGCACAATGTCTAGAATCCCACTCAGGGAAATGCACAGGACTTCGCTCCACATTTTAAGTGGTGGTACTACGATTGGAGAACAGCTGAAGCGGTCATAGTCCTAAGCAAAGAGGGCCAAATGGATACGATCAGGGTATTCGACCCGATGTGGCTTACAAACTTGTCAGCAAAGAAGTGTTGAAGTGGAGTCCTCCGCGCACAATGTCTAGAATCCCACTCAGGGAAATGCACAGGACTTCGCTCCACATTTTAAGTGGTGGTACTACGATTGGAGAACAGCTGAAGCGGTCATAGTCCTAAGCAAAGAGGGCCAAATGGATACGATCAGGGTATTCGACCCGATGTGGCTTACAAACTTGTCAGCAAATGATGTCTACACGCTATACAGTGGCCACTGTTTCTATGATACGCAGGATATTGTACAAGCTCTCAGTTCCAAACGTTATACGACTCTGCTTCGCGTTTGAGATTCACGCGGGAGTCACAAAAGAGGAGAAGTACAAGAAATACAAGGAGGTTATGCAGAAACAAGAGATAGAGAGATCTAGGTCCAAGGGGGAGTTTGTTGATGCATGTATGTCCCTAGATCAGGATATGAATGTAATGATCTTGTTTATCTGATTCTGATGTTAATTTGAAATGATCAATGAAATGAGATTGATGTTTGTGATTTGTAATGTCTAATATTTCATTATGAGTCGATATGAATTGGTTAATTAGGTTTGTGATTGTTTGAATGGTTACACATAATGTTATATTAATTAATACATTCAAACTTAACTAAATGAAGTTATCATGCGAATGGCCCATGCTAATGGACCATACGCATGAATAACTTTATACGATGACTCAGTCGCACGACTGAACCAGGAGACTGGATCAGTCGCATGATTGACACATAAGATGGCTCAGTCGCACGACTGAACACTCAGTCGTGCGGATGAATCACCGCAGGTTCAATCGCACAACTGAACCATACTTATGGTCCAGTCGCCCGAATGAACAATACTAACCTATAAATACAACCCAATTCGTGGGAAAACGTAAGCATGATCCCATTATGAACTACAGACGTACCCTAGCCGTCCAGAAGCCTCTCAATTCGTTCTCCAAGTTCACAGAACACATTAGATCGTTCTCAATCGACTTCTAACGTTATTTCCACTTCTTGATTGATTCTCATGTTTTCAACTGATTGGATCGCCAATCAAATAGGATTCCGCACTATTTGATCTGGTTTACACGCTAATCACTAGGTATTTCGTTCAAATACCAGGTTCTAACAAATTTTATGATGCATTTGTATTTACGCTAGAATCCATTCACATATTCCAAAAACCTTATGCACAATACTGAAATAATACCTTGCAAATTCGCTACAAAAAACTGTCTACAAAAAAGCATCTATACAAATTTGAAAGATCTTACTTTCTACAAACACTTAATGGTAAAGTAGTAACCTAAAATCCAAACATGTATGTTAAAAGAACCTGATTATTTGTCAAGATACATATCTAGATAGTCTGTTCAAAAGGCAAGATAAAGAGTAAAGTCCACTCTGCACAATAATTCCCTAAACAAAAATAAAAACCCATTGAATATAATTTCAAATGCATATCTAAGATAAAATCTTAAATTCTTTCTTCATTCCTAAAATAACAATAAATGATCAAAAGTTAGAGTAATAATTTGCATGCTGCCGTAATTTCAAACCAAGATAGCTAAATCAATTTTAGGCATCACAAATAATATATCACACACAGTGTTAAAGTGAACTACAAAACCAAGACTTTAACGTATTTAACTCTAAAGCGAACTATAAACCTAAAATTTAAGCCCACTGTTATGCAAAAAAAACACTAAACTTGTAATTCCATTATTCAAAAGAAATTCACAAACGCCACAAGTTGAAGTTAACAACACCATTCAATTACAAGATTGATATGCTAAAAGAAATAAGTGAAAAATAACCCATGTAATAATGCATAATACAAAAGCAAAGCTAACATCCACATGCATATATATATGTACATGCATATATAAGTTATATACAAACATAGTAATTATTAGGGAGTTCTATACACCAACTTAAATCTCATTATGATTTCAAACACTCAAAGCCTATTGGATTGTTGATTCAAGTGGAGTTGTTATGAGTAGTATTCAACTATGTTACCACGTAAACTTGACACGCCACAACAACTATCACCTTACATTCAGATAACAACAAAGCAAATTAAATAGATTGAACAAAATAAGACACAACTTAGAAAGCACAATCTCGATCGGTTGAAACTTCCAGATGTATGAAATCAAACAAGCTGTATACACTATTTGACAATGGCAAGCCACAATCAAGAATGTACGACCACAATCAACTCCAAACCACAAGTCAATTCCAAAATCAAGAAACGTAAGAACTTAATCGAAACTCATCTTCAAATCGGCAGAGAGAATTGCAAATTTGTAAAGTAGGAGTGTCAATGAAGTCCATGTTGTTGCCATCGTGAAAGTAGAGGACTCCATTTTAATTGACGTTTAGACAATCAAAAGTTACAAAAATTGAAACATAAGAACCCTAAACGATCAATTCTAATAATTGATGATCTAACACTTGCAGGATCGGGTTTTGTCACTTAACACTTGAATTTCTCTCAAACTTACTTATACTACACTCAGATCAGATGAAGAAGAATCTCTTCTAAGAGTTGATAATAATATAATAAGTAGCAAAGAACACAAAGAATAATTTTCAAGGACTTTATATATTACTTCTCAATTCAAAGTATTACAAGACTCTTACAAGCATGAAACAAGATTACAATGAGAAACTATATATACTAGATCCTACAGCCGGATATACTTTGATACTAGCTGGAAACCTAAGACTAAAACATATACTACAATGCTAAAGTAAAGGTATCTTAGATAAAGTATTATCTAAGATATGGTAGTCATGACATGTCCATGACTTAACTTTTATCACCAACTAAAGTTGGCAACTATACCTGATAAAGGTAAACAGTGGAATAAAGTATGGTCAACTACATGGCTTTTGAGAAAACGCCATGCAGTATCTCAGAGGTCTGCAGCGAGTGTCAGAGAGACCATACTTATGTCCACTGGATAATAGTAGTGTCTTCCAAAGGTAAATTGGCTTCGGAAGAACAAGTTCTTCCAAAGCCATTTATACTTCAGAAGAGGCTTCTATACTTCCGCGGCTTGAGGACTTCTTTCATACTTCGGAAGTTGACTTCTGATCTTTCACTCTAAGTCTGATCTTCGCAAGTGAATACTTTGTCTTTGGAAGTGGGAGTTTTCCTTTGAAAGGTGATCTTGCACTTTGTCTTCGGAAGAACTCCTTTTCCTTCGGAAGTTCCACACTTAGATTCGGAAGTCCTTTATTAGTTGCACTAGAATAGTCTAAGTAATTTGGTTTTGGTTGCACCAACCTTTCTAGATCCAACAAAATCCCCCTAGGCTGATGCTACCAAAACCTCACTTGTTTCTGCTTCTTAAAACCTTCAACACCAGGGACAGAATATATTTGTCTATGTCCTTGTTCTTCCCTGAAGTGGTGCTGAGAAGTTTGTACAAGTCATTAGTGGATAGGAGATCCAGTCTATCACTCTGAATGACATGTACCCTTTGTTGTGGCCCCTAAAAAGAGTTAGTTGACGGGAGTTATAGTCATACTCCCATCTAACTATGGATTCAAGTTCAGGACCCTCAACCATTTGTAGAAAGGCTTTGCCTTTGGTTGTTGATCCCTTCCTTTTCTCCTCCTCTCTCAGTTTCAACTCTTCTTCAATCTTGGTCCTAGCAGTCAGCTTGGCCAGATGAAGACTGCCCAGGTGATTTCTTATGTGAGCAGATACTTCAGAGTTGGAGGGGTTGGAGAGTGGCTTCTCTACTAACTCAGCAATATCAAATCTGCTTAAGTGTAGGAGAGATGAGGCATTTAGCCTGTTCAGCTATTCACTCTCTCTCTCTCAATAACAAAATTGTGAGAAGAGTCTTAGAACCTCTACTAGATGATCTTTTCCCTAGGCACAAGTGGTTGTCTTGGCACCCTGTCACCTTTCTTGGTATCCAGCAGAGTCACCAGCCTTCTCCTTAGCTTATTTTCTTCCTCATTCAAAGTATCTGAATTGAGGCCAAGGATATTTGCAGCTTGGTCTAATGTTCCTCGGGGTAGATCAAGAAATTGATTTATAGTGAGGGAACATGAGGATCCGTCAACATAAGCAGTTTGATAGAATCCTCCTCATAGGAGATGTCACTCAGGGTTGTGCAGTTTATGAGCTTTGTCTTGATTCCCTTGAACTCCTCTAAGGAGAGATGTTTAGAAGGTTGAGAGGATGGTTTGAGAGGTTGTTGGGTAGGTTGTGGTGTTTGGGTTCTGGCTAGTGTTTTGGGTTGGAGTATAGGTGGTTTAGGTGGTTTAGGTGAGGAGGTTAGTAAGGATGATGGTGTAGGTTCAGGGGTGTAATGTTCAGTTGTTGGTTTAGTTTTGATGGGGAATGGAATAGGAATTGGTTCAGGTGGTGGTTGGGTTTGAGGTTGGGGTTGAGTAGTTGGTTTGAAGATCATCCCCTGTCCCCTTCTTTACATCTATTTCCTCTTCCCCGAGCGAATTTCAGCCTTTATGTCACTGACATGTCGCTGGAGGGTCTTCTCAGACATAGGACCCACCTGCCTGCCAGGGAAGACATGAGCCCGGAGATAGTCTTTCATGCAGGCCTTTTCACCTATCTTCTTGGCAGCAGCTAGTCCTACTTCCTCTTCCTTCTTCCTCTTCAACATCAGCTTCTCCTTAGCAACTCTCTTTCTCTCCTTCTCCATTTGATCTTGCTCTTTTTTGAAGAGCCATAAGATCGTATCATTGTTGTGTGGAGATAGTTCTTCTAGAGAGAAACCCCTGGAGGTTAGGAAAGTTATCCTTTCCCTCCTAAGCTGCTGATCTGCTTCTCTTTCTTTACTCTCACTTTCTTCTTCTAAGGCCAACCTTGCTGCTTCTTCTTTTTGCTGTTTTTGCAGCAAAGTTGTATTTTCCAACTCAACTAACTCCTCTAGTGGTAGCAGGAGTACATCTTCACTCACACCTCCTAGATTGACAAGTCTGTCAATGATTTCCACCCTTTTTTTATTGTTGACAGCCTCCTGGTTGGCTGCAGCTGCTTTGCTACTGGCAGCTAGCAGCTTTCCAGTTGGAAGTCTACCTTTTCTTTTGAGCTTTTCTAACCTTTCTTCCTCCTGAAGCTCTTCCTTAGTCATATTCCTCTTTCCTTTGCCATCTTCGGAAGTGCTAGACTTTGGGGGTTCTTGGATGGAAGGTTCAGACTGAGTGGTTGAAATGGGAGATGGAGTTAATGCTGATGTTTGAGCTAGGGGTTGGGTGAGAAATCTTCCCTATTAACCTCAGATGAAAGTTCTAGGATTGCATTTGTGACTATTAGATCATCGAATAAAGAGAATAGTCCCTCCGCAGCTGCAATTTCAGCTTCGGAAGATTGACATTGTTCTTCTGAGGCTTTGACTTGTGCTTCGGAAGTCTGTGAGAATGCACTATCTATCCCAACTGTCTCAGTTGCTGGGCCATCAGTCATTGTTTCCCCTTCGAAATTAATCTCAGGTTCCACTTGGACCTTAGGTTGACCAGTTAGGACCGTGTACGTTCGAAGTACTAACTGATTCTGCGTTTAAACCGGATCAAATAGTGTAGAATCTTATTTTATTGGCGATCCAATCAGTGAGAACGATAACCCGATCGATATAAGATTGAACTAAACCTTAAGAACGAGTAGGAATCGATAAGGAACGAACTATGAACTTGGACAGGCTGTTTGGGATGCTCTGGACGGCTAGGGTTCATGTGTATACAAAATATCTCTTCAAGTGTTCTGTTTTCCACAAATTAGGTGGTATTTATAGGTTAGTTTTTTCATTCGTACGACTGAACCATTAGCATGGTTTAATCGTGCGACTGAATCATGCGATTGAGTCATACGCACGACTGAAGTTTCAGTCATGCAACTGAGTCAATCTTATGTCTCAATTATACGTCTGATCCAGTCTCCTTGTTCAGTCGTGCGACTGGTCTATAAGCATGATGTATTCATGCGTATGGTCCATTAATATAGTCCATTAGCATGAATAATCACCCGACTAGGTTGAACATAATACTCAATCATTATTGACTTAGAATTATGTACAACAACCTCAAAACCTATATAAGAAGTTCATACATATGAATCAAAGATAAATAAACATCAAATCATATATCATATTTCATTACTTCGTCAAATTACACATATGTAAGACATGAAAGACTTTTACATTTAATCACATAAACTAGAAACACATGTATCTACAAACTCCCCCTTGGACCTAGTTTACCCTATTGTCTAACATTCTTCACATGTTCTTGGAACTTCTTGTACTTCTCTTCTCTTGTGACTCCTGCATGTATCTCAAATGCAAAACATAGCCGTATAACCTGTTGGAATTGAAGAGCTTGTATAATGTCTTGCATGTCATAGAATAGTGGCCACTTGTATAAAGTATGGACATCTTCAGCAGACAAGTTAGTGAGCCACATTGGGTCAAATACCCTGATAGTCTCTATCTTCCCATCTCTGTTCAAAACTATGACCGCTTCCCCTGTCCTCCAGTCATAATACCACCATTTGACGTGTGGAGTGAAGTCCTGAGGCATTTCCCGTAAGGGAATCTTGGACATTGTGCGTGGGGGACTCCATTTCAACACAACTTTAGGCTTTCCAGATATAGGATCAACTTCAGACTTATGAATGAACCTCTTAGGTTGTTGAGGTCTGAAGTTTACCCACCTGGTGTGGTATTCTTTCTTCAATACAGCCTCAAACCATCCTGACATCTTTCTTGGGTTAGCATATAACAGATCTAAGTATGCCAGTCGGTTGAGCTCAAAACTAGGAAGAGTCTTCAGATCATGTGGATATCTTAAGTACTTAATCCCTTTCTCCCTTTTAACAGCATAGACTTCCAAGTCTTCAAAATATGCCCATGCTATAATCTTGCCTGACACTTTTGGATGTCTTTTGACTCTATAAAGCTTGGTGTAGGCATTTTGCTTTGGGGTTGCGCGTTAGCCTTTCATCTCAGCAAAACAAGCTGCCCATTCTGCTTTCTTAATATCAACATTAGCATCCGAAGCTTGGGCTGTAATTTCATCTTTCTCTTTCTCTTTCTCCATCTCCTCTAACTTATCAAAAGTACCACTACCAAATGTTTCACCTAAGTTGGGAATAACATGTCCTTCCGGGTTAGTGTACTCTGGATAATGGTCAGCTGTGACATCCTCTATCTCTATCTCATCCACATCTTTTAGCTCATCATCACTCACAACATCAACTTCTGGAGCATCTTTGACAAGCTCGTCAGAATTCAGTCTGAACATTTCAACAAGCTGCTCGTCTGGTAGATCATGGATGATCTCTCCTTCCTCTGGAGTGTAACTCATAGATCTTCTGAAGATCTATTGCAAGTCAAGGATCATAGTAAGTTGAGTCTTAACTTGTTGAAGGGGGCGACATCATATTCATCTGTCTGTTGAGCTTCATCTGTTTGATTAAACATTCAACACAACATACATAAATCATTAGATAAGACATTTAAACATAATTAATCATTAATTACATTAATGTAATACACATTTCAAGTACAAAAGGTTCAAATACATAAACATCTAATCATTACTTTTGTCTTGATCTGTAGTCTCTTCAGCTTGAGAGCTGAGGATGAGGCTCCTTGATCTTGATTTCTATTGGTACGCCTTTATTTCGTTGAAGGATTTGAGGCTTACGCAGATGCATCACCTTCTTGATCATTCTCGTCATTATCATCACCTTCTTTTTCTTTTCCACTTCCTCCAGCTTCCTCCTCATAATCATCATCTTCATCCTCATCATCATGATCATCCACATCATCTCCATCCGTAATCATTAACGGCTCACTCTTTGATCCTTTTAGATTTAGCAAGATCTTCTTATTTTTCTTCTCCAGATCCTCAATCCTCTTTACCAACGCCAACACCAACTCATTTTGACCTTGTAGTGTGTGGTGGGCTTGGCCTAACGCTCTCTCGTACTGAGCGTTCTTCTTACTCAGCTGAGCGATTTTCTTTGCTTGAGCCGCATTCACCGCCATTAGCTGATTAATCTGAGTAGCCCTTAGATCATCAGTAGCAATAAGCTTTAGCACCATTCGGTTCAGGCTAGGCAACTGCTCCTCTAACCCGACCATGGGTAGAGTAGGTCCGGGTGTGAATGTGGATTGGGTGGAGGGACCAGCTTGGTGAGTGGTTGTGGTAGTGGTTGATGTGGTGAATATGGGAGGAGGGACGGGAATGGATTGTGGAGGAGTAGGTGTATGAGTGGTGGATGGAGCGGTGGCTGTGGTAGTGGTGGTGGCTGTGGCAGTGGTGGTAGTGGGTGTAGTAGTGGTGGTGGCAGTGGCAGTGTTAGTAGAAGATGTGATCAAAGTAAATCTTGGTCTCTTACTCTTTTTGCCAAGGGGTTTGGCCATCCTTTTCTGCCTTGAACCTTTGGCAATAGGGGCTCCCCCTGAGCTGATAGGCTGGTCAGATGTGTAAGTAGGATCAGTGACATCAGGATCATCACCTGTAGTACCAGCTAGGCGTCCTCCAACCGCCTCTTTCCCTTTCTCAGTAGCCATAACCCGGCTACCGACTCTTCTGACGAGAGGCTCATCATCCGACTCTTCTTCATCTAACAGAAAGTCAGGGTGGATAGCTGCCTGCTCAGATCCACCTAGAGCAGAAGAAGTACCATGTGGAGATGGTGGAGATATAGTAGAAGTGTCAGTGGCCCTTGATTGACTAGGACCAGTATCTTCACCACCTTAACCGTCATCTTGGTCGTCATCATCATCGTCTTCTTCATCGGTGGGTGCCACGATAGGCTCAACATCGGAGTCACTGTCATCGTGACGCCACTTCTTGCGAGAGGGCGCCACATAATCTTCTCTGGCCAGGTGCCCAAACAATCTCTTTACCGGGGGCTTCACCTGCTTCCCCCGGTAGACCTTCATCCGACCTAAAGTCGTGTCATCTATCACCTCGAGTATAACGGCATTGTCTATCTCTTTTAGCAGCGAAGGAAGTTTCTAATCAATGATCATCTGTAGAAAACGTGGGTACATACAGAAGCCTTCCTTGCCTTTAGCTTCCAAGTTCTCGACCATATAAGAGAAGAGCATGCGCGAGAAACTAAACGGGTGGTTCAGTACCAGAGCAACGAATGCGTTCTAAATTTGGTCCGATAACTCATCAAATCCTCCTCTCCTAGACGCTATGCACTTCAGGATAACATGAGCCAAATACTTGAATTGGGGGCACATGTTGCTCTTGTTGAGCACACCTGCGTTGATGTCCCCAGCGTACTTTATCCGTAGAAAGCATCCCCGAACAGTCAGGGGATGCAACTTGGTTGGGCAAGCACCATCATCACCCAGGTCCAAGACTCTCCTGAGATCGTCTTCTGTGATCTCTATCTCCTGCCCGAAGATAGAGCTCCTAATGCAATGAGGCTCAACAGATCTGTCAACTGAAGCACATTCCCAGAAGGCCTGCTGTATAGACCTGTAGGGTGTGCAAGGAGCAGAGATAGCCTTGTAGATCCTCGACCTACGTAGAAAGGCTATAATCCCAGCGAACTCAGCGGCGTTCCTGGAAGTCGCATAAAGATGAGCACATATATTGTGCTTGGTATTCATCGTCCATCTATCAGCCATGTTGCTGCAACACAAGAAACATATACATTAGTTGTGTATAAGAGATGATAGTTGGAACTTAACCTGTTTTGATCAAACTGGTTCAATCGTGCAATTGAACCATACGACTGAGTTCAGTCGTGCGATTGA
Organism: Flaveria ramosissima; assembly: GCA_025215565.1. Lineage (NCBI taxonomy): Eukaryota > Viridiplantae > Streptophyta > Magnoliopsida > Asterales > Asteraceae > Flaveria > Flaveria ramosissima. Next base: position 14,638,186 of record CM046046.1, on the reverse strand, counting down.
GCCTACGACTGAGTTCAGTCGTTCTATTGAGCCTGCGACTGAATTCAGTTGTGCTATAGAGCCGGCGACTGAACTTAGTCGTATGCTAGCCATAACCCATACGCATGATTCATACGTGCGATTATATCATGCGTCTGGCTCAATCATGCGACTGAAGTTCATTAGCATGTCCATGCGCATCCTACACTGTTGAACACCCTAGATTTGAATCTTTGTCAAAACTTTATATTAGACTTCGTGTTTAGACTCATTTGGATCGCAGAGACTCTAAATAGCACTTAATGTCCTTTAAATCAACTTTAATGTCCATTTAATTGGTCTATTTTTAGGGTTTAGTCTCGGTTCTAGGTTTTAGCATAATCGGTCCTTAAAGATGCGGTTAAGATGTTCATTTTGATCGCTTTCAATCGCCCAATACCTGTAGATGAGTAGAACACATGTTAGTATCACAGATCCGACAGTAATCACAATAGAAAAAATTTGGACAGGGTGTGTGTGTGTATGGGCAATTTCAGAGAACTTTGAAGGGTGGTAAGGGTTATGACCGACTGACCCCCTTATTTATACTATTTTAAATTTCAGTCGTGCGACTGGACCCATACGCATGCTTCATTCGTGCGACTGGGTTTCAGTCGTGCGACTGGCTCAAACTCCTTCATCCAATCGTACGATTGGTTCCGTCTTGTGGTGCAATCTCATGGTTGTCCCATACTCATGGTCCAATCGTGTGACTGGCTTATTCGTATGGTTCAACCGTGTGATTGGCTCATCCTTATGATTCAATCGTACGATTGGCTCATATTTATGAGCTTGAACTCATACACTTTAAAACACTTAAAATTATTAACTTTTGATATAAAACATTCTGCCCTTTGATCATCTCAGACATGACCCTTTTAATTTAAAATTGATTGGTCACCTCAGACGTGACCCCTTTTTAGTGAGGGATTCACAGAATTCATCTAATTGTATAGTCCAACGTCTACACTACAAAAGACTAGAAAATTGAAAAAAAAATTGAAATTTAAAGGAACAACAAGACATATTTTTGTGGTTTTGGTTTGAGGTGGATTGAAACCTTTTAAAACCCATTAACCGGTTTTTCCTCCTGAACAACAGCTTCATGTTATTTTACTCATTTCTAGAGAGATTCATATGGAATCATATAGGTATATCACAATTATTTGGGACCCTTTTAGTTCTGTGTGAATACTGGATTCTTATTTGTTTGAGAGTCAATAGTACTTGTAGGAAATCATACTAGAGCTATAAGATGCACACGCTGATTTTGACAGTCAAGAGTTGCAGTCAGGATGATCGTCAGTATGTTTGTCCACTTAAATCCATACACAGATTTTTGACTCACATTTGCGATGAGTTAGGTTATTTTCAACAAGCATTTGTGGATCCCACACTTATATGTTAATCAACATTCCTCAAGAGATTTTTGAGCGGTCTACGGGTATTTGACAAGAAGTAACTATTCTAAGAGCTTTCAAAGAGATGCCAAGCCTCAGGTCAGTGCCATCGCACAACAGAGAGGCGCAAACAACAATGAATTCTAGAATATTTAGGTTATACTTATCCTCAGGTCAGTGTCGTCGCACAACAGAGAGGCACACAACCTATCTTCTTGTTAGAGCATTTTTTTCTTTTTGCACGTAACGCAACAGCAATATTAGTCATTAGCTTGATTGCGCTTAACATTTTTTTTCATGTGCTTTGCTCATTTTTATGGTCATCCGCAAACATTTGGGGCGTTTATTTTGCTCGTCGCCCCTTATTGGAACTACGTTGATTGTGTTAACCAGGGATAAGATGAGAACCCACAGCAAGTTGAACAACTTAGTTTGAATTTGATTCACCAATGAAGTCTACTCGTCTATTGTGTTATATCTACCGACACATCATATAAGGAACTAGCAACCTCTAGGTCTACTTTCTTTATGTTACCTCAGTAGCAGACTAGTTTACTATCATTTTTCCTCTATTTTACTTAGACTTCTCAGACTAATAATTTGAATATAACATGTTAATCATTTAAATCCTTTTGATGTCACAAATAATTAGTTCCCTGTGTACTATCATTTTCCATAATTGTTGAATCAATCTTACAGATTTGATTGCTTAACTTTCAGCTAATCTACCCGCCCTCGTTTTTTTTAAGTAATTAAATACTGAAACTAACTAAACTATTCTCCCCCTAAAATTCTAAAACCGAAAATCTTTTTATGTTTTTGGATTTTTAAATACAGGAAAATAAAATAAATAAAATAAAAGAAAATAACTAATAAACTAAGAACCTACTTGTCGGACTTAGAACTGTCGTCTTCTTGAATCACATCACTTTTCTTTTTAACGCCATTAACCTCTAAAAGATATAAAAACCGTGGTTTGTCAAATGCTTTTGTGTAGAGGTCGGTGCGTTGAAAATGAGTATTAATTTCAACCACATCGATTAATTGTTTTTCAAAACAGTCAGGTATAAAGTGATATTTAATACCGATGTGTTTTGTTTTAAGGTGTTGGACCGGATTTTTGGTTACAGCAATTGCAGCAAAATTATCAACAAAAATAGGGTTGTTAGAAAATTGCAAACCGTAGTCGCGCAATTGTTGTTGAATTCAAATGATTTGTGAACAGCAACTTGCAGCAACAACGTATTCAGCTTCACATGTTGACAGAACAACTGATATCTGCTTCTTACACTGCCAGGTGACTAACCGTCTACCAAAGAACCGTGTTGACTTGTAATTCATTTTGCAACCACCATAGTCTGAGTCACTATACGCTGTAAGCTCAAAGTCATCGTCATGAGGATACCACAACCCGAGTGTTGGAGTACCCTTCAGATAACGAAAGATCCTTTTAACTCCGATGAGATTATTTACTTTTGGTTTAGCCTGATATCTGGAACAGAGACATGTGGCGTACATAATATCCGGACGTGAGGCTGTGAGGTACATGAGAGATCCGATCATTCCTCTGTACATGGTGGCATCAACCAGATCACCATTTTCATTGGGTGCCACATCACGGTTCGTGGCAAGTAGAGTTCCAATTGCTGAAGCATTCTCCATGTCGAATCGACTGAGGATATATCCAACATATTTGGTCTGATGCAGAAAGATTCCTTTGGGTGTTTGATCCACCTGTAAGCCCAGAAAGAACTTCATCTCCCTCATGGCACTCATCTCAAACTCTGCTTTCATTACAGATTCGAATTCTTTACATAATTCTTTGTTTTTGGAACCGAAGATTATGTCATCCACATATATTTGTACCAGTAGTAAATCACCATCCTTTTTTTTATGAATAATGTACAGTCAATAACTCCTCTACGAAAACCTTGTTTCACAAGATGAGTTCAGAGTTTCTCATACCAGGCTCTAGGGGCTTGATGGAGCCCGTAAAGAGCCTTGTCCAGTTTGTAAACTCTATCCCGATGATACGGATCCTCAAATCCTTCAGGTTGACTGACATAGACTGTTTCACGGATTTTACCATGAAGGAATGCAATTTTTACATCTAGTTGATAAACTTTCATCTTCATGTAGGATGCATAGGCTAGAAATAAACGTATTGCTTCCATCCTTGCCACCAGTGCAAACACTTCATTGTAATCTATGCCTTTGACTTGTCGAAATCCTTGAACCACAAGCCGAGCCTTATTCCTAATTATGACCCCTTGGTCAAATTTCTTGCATTTCAGCACCCATTTAATGCCTATCACCTTAGCACCTTTAGGTCTGCCACAAGGGTCCATACTCCTAACTTCTTGAACTATAGGAGTTCTTCTTGCATTGCACTAACCCATGCCTCATCGTTTAAGGCTTCACTCACATATTTTGGCTCAAATTGAGACACAAAACATCGATATGCACCATCGTGAAGATATCCCTTTTCCATGGCTGAGGCATAATCAGCTGAGTATAACTGATTTCGTGTTTGTACTCCTAATCGAACATCTCCAATGACAATGTCCAAGGGATGATAAACATTAATCTGAGATCCGGGAGTGGTGGGAACAACTACTTCAGTATCCAGATTTTGAAACCCAGGTTCAGTATCTGTAGCTGTTGGAGTATGAGGTTCAGAAGTGTTAAAGGCATCAGAATTTGATGCTTCTGCACTTTCATTGGTGGGAACCTGTTCCTCTTGGTCCACATTTTCAGTCTCAACTGCTTCGTCATCAGAGGAAGAATCACTTACTTAAAGCTCTCCCCCTAAAGGGCTAGAAGTATCATCTAATGGAGTTGTTGATGTTGAGTCTGGTAGTGGAGTGTTCAGAACATCGTACATCATCCTAGCAGAAAGCTCATCATCAGTATTAGAAGGCGGTAGATTGAAGGACTTAAAGAATCATCATAGTCAAAAAAGAAGGAAGGTCCTTTTCCAGCAGGGGGTGGTATATCTTTGAACATCAACATTGCACCACATTTCTACCTGACCCGTTGAGTTGTTATAAACTCTCTTGTCTGGTATGTTGTATCCGAGAAAGATACCTTCTTTTGCCTTTTCACTAAACTTCTCAGTCTGAGTTTTCTTCAACAACATGCACGGTGCGCCAAACGGTTCTAGATACTCCAAGTTGGGTTTACGTCGCTGGAGCAGCTCATAACATGTTTTCCCATGTTGTTTGACCACTAAGACTCGATTGAGCGTGTAACATGCATTAGCCACTACCTCATTCCAGAATTGAATAGGCAGTTTCGAGTCCGCTAGCATTGTCCTGGCAGTCTCTATCAAGCTTCGATTTTTCCTTTCAGCGCCATTCATCTGTGGAGTGTAGGCAGAGGTAAATTGATGTACAATTCCTTTCTCTCTACAATATGCCTCCATCCACTGATTCTTGAATTCTGTGCCATTGTCTGATCGAATCTGCCTTACTTTTAGTTTGTAGAGTGATTCCAATGTAGTTACTAGATGTTTTAATGATTCAGAAGTTTCTAATTTGGCTTTCAGAAATATCACCCAAGAGAATCTTGAGTGATCATCCGTTACTACAAAACAGTATAGACCTCCAGCAATGCTCTTTGTGCTTACAGGGCCAAACAGATCCATGTGTATAAGCTCAAGAGGAATATCAATAGAATTCACTTTTTTGCCTTGTGAGACTTCTTGGTCTGTTTCCCTTTCTTACATGCTACATAGAAATCCAGAAGCTGAAAATTCTTGACAGTTACACCATTTACTAAATCATTCTGAACCAAATGATTCATCTTCCTTGGATTAATGTGTCCCATTCTCCTATGCCATGAGACTGAATCCCTCTTAGTTGCCTTTGACAAGAAATATTGAACAGTGTGATCAGTTGTGGAGGCTTTTGATAGATCCAAGACATACAAGTCGTTATATCTTGAAGATGACATAAGAACCTTATCCTCCTCAATCACATAATCCTTCTTCAATATGTAGCACTTCTTGTTATCAAATACAACTTGGAATACTTTATCACAAATCTGGGAGACTGAAAGTAAGTTGTTCTGTAGTTGTTGAACGTAGTTGACCTTATCAAACTTTACTTTCTCGTTTCCCACTTCGCCTTGAGCGGTGATGTAACCTCCTTTGTTTCCAGCAAATGAAACATATCCCCCTTTAATTTGTTTGACGTTGAAAAGGAGAGACAAATTCCGTGTCATGTGCCTGGACGCCCCACTATCAATATTCTAGGTATTAGTGATAGCGCTGTAGCGGACACCCTGCACGTTCAAAGAAACTTATTAGTTCATATTTGGGACCCAAGCCTTAACTGGCTTGGGTGACCCAGAAGAATCACACATCATAAATTCAACCCACTGTCCTTTAGAGGATGAGGGCACATCCTTCTTCTTCTTGTTCTCACTATCAGACACATTACTTGATTTTTCTTTCCATAAACCAGTTTTATGTAAGGCCTATTTGTGGTAAATACATGACTGGCTTATGATTTGAACTTTAGGTTCACTAAAACTCTTAGGAGGAGTCTTAGATCTCATTTTAGAAAAACTTGATTTTTCATCAAAAAGTTCAATTTTCTTTCTGGGCGTCTAATAATAAGGACAATTAGGAGAGATATGTCCTCGTTTTCCATAACTATAGCAAGATCTTACTTCTACATATTGAAGAAAACTTTTATGTGGTGTTGAGTTTTATAAAGGTGTGAGATGTGTCTGGTTGGGTTTTGTCACTTCTCTTTTAGATGTTTCAGCTTCTTTAACAAAATTAATTGTCTTAACATTTTGAACATCTTTAACTTTTAGTTTACTTGGACTTTGATGAATAACACGTTTATGGTTAACTGTTTTAGTGATTTTGGGTTCTGAAATCGACGTTTGTGAACCTGACCTTACATTAACCCTTTTAATTTCATCATCCAAATTCTCAACTGGCAGTTTTCCTTTTGATTTCAAAATAGAATCCTTATGTTCAGTGCCAGATTTCACCAGTTTACCCGTGGAATCGGGATCACAAACCAGAGGAGTGGACACCACATGATCCTTTACTGGGTTATTATTGACTGGTCTACTTTTAGTGTTCAAAAGGATTCCATGTGGTGGCGGAACTACTTTATAACCCAAACCTTCCCCATTATTTCGTTCTTTAACTAAGTTTTGAACTATGTGAGAAGAACTAGCCAAACTATGCAGTTTTTGTTTTAAAGATTCAACTTCGACTTCTAAAACTGCTTTTTTCCTTTTTAGTTTCTTCCAAAGAGTTTAAATAAAACTTTATGTCATTTGATTAATTTAAGACAACAACCTCGGTTTCCCTTAGTTGTTTTCCCAAAAGTTCTATCTTTTCTTTAAAACTGCACTCATTTTGTTTTAATATACGATTAGCTTCAGTGTAGAGTTGTAAATCATTTACTAAGTTATCATTGTGTTCTAATAACCTAGCAAATTTCAGATCAATGCTTTCCCTAAATTTTTATTCAGAAAAGCATGTTTTGCAAATAATTGATCTAAAGAACTTACCAGTGATGAATTAGTTGAATCAGCCATCAAAGCAGAATCAGACTCTTCGGTGATTGGAGATTCTGAAATCTTCCTCTACCAGGTGATTTACCACATTCACAGCTTCTTCGGTATCTGACATCGCTTGCTCAGCTGTAATCTCACCTTCATTAGCAGATCCATCATCCAGTGCTTCGACAAAGGCAATATTTGATTCCCTTGGAAAGACAAATTGGAAGGACCAATCTTGACCTTCATCACCTTGAGCAGTCAGAGCCTTTGTCTCTTTACTTGAAGAAGCAGTTCCAATCATGTCTTTGTCTTGACGGTTGAAAGTAGGAAATGGGTTACGATTTCCAGTTTTCTTGGGCTTTATACATTCACGTTTAAAATGCCCCTTTTCACCATAGTTGAAACATGTGACTTTGGTTTTGTCAAAACTAAAAGTCGTATCTTTAGTTGCGACTAAATTTTGCCCCGTTTTCTTGACAAACTTCTTAGCTCTTCTTACTGCACTTGCTAGTGCCCACATGATATCCATTCTTTCTTGCTCATTCTCATCAACTTGCTCGTAATCCTCATAAGCAAGATGACAATTTCCAATCTTACCGGTAACTAGACCATCATAAGATTGTACCACTGCTGCTAGAAGATTCATATGCTCCTTAGCCACTTCCACTGTGATATTAACGAGATTCTTGGTCTTCAACTTTGTTGTATTGGCCTCAAGAACTGTGTAATGGGTGCCAGATGACCCTGACATTTCGGTTCCTGATGCAGTGGTTTGGGAAGGAGTAGAAGAACTAGACACGAATGATGTTTGTAACGGTGCTCTTAAAACAGCTGGAGTCGGAACTGAGTTGTATAGTGAAGGATTCTAAACATAGGATCCTTTCTTTGACTTGTATTTCATTCTCAGTTCTTCCTCTCTTAACTTCAAGATGAAGTCATTTATGTCTAGTGTTGCAAGAATGTCGTTCTGTCTCAGATTAGACACAAATGAATCCCATTTCTCAGGCAAACCATCAGTAAAGCTTGAAACTTTATCTTCCATTGATGTTGTTACGCCATGAGTGTGCAGCTCACTCAAGAGATGATAGAATCTGTCAATAAAATCATCTAAGCTCTCATTCCCTATCGAAAAGAAATTATCAAACTTCTTCTTGAGAGCTTTAGCCTTCAGTGCCTTTGAAGTTGCATTTCCATCATATCTTTTCTCCAATGCCTCCCACAGCTTTTTAGCCTGCTTGTTCTCAGAGAACTGATGAAAAATGTCCTTCGGTATTGACTAAGTCAACAAGGCATAAACTTTCTTCTTAGCATTAAAGAGAATCTTCTGAGCTTCACTCATTCCTCCCAAGGTTAACTTGACTCTATTAGCACTGACTGGTATTGTGTAACCAGTCTTAATGGATGTCCAAAGATTGGGATCAACTCCATTTAAGTAAATCTCAAACCGCTGTTTCCACTGAGGATATTCATCTAATGTTAACAACATTGGTGGTTTATTATGATTACCAATCTCATTCTCCAGAAGTAGTAGGTTCTGGATGCGTGAGTCCTTTCCGGCAGTAAACGCAGCAAATTGATCTTCCATTTCTATAAACTTGGTACTTGGAGAACAAGACAATTTCAATCATGCGAATGGACAATGAGTATGGATCACTCGTGCGATTGAAGGGTGCGAATGAATTCAATCGTGCGATTGGATTCAGTCGTGCGTATGAAGAGGACGATTGGAATCAAACGACTGGAGTTGTTCAATCGTGCGAATGAGGTATGCGACTGAGTTCAGTCGTGCGAATGGAGTATACGAATGAGTTCAATCGTACGAATGAGCTAATCAAGCGACTGAAGGCTGCTGTTTTTGCAAAATCGAAGATTTTGACACCTTGACACAAAATACGATTTTTCTAGGAACCCTAATCTGCCGTATAGTGAAAAATCGAAACTTTAATGCAAGAAAATGTCGAAAACCCTTTAGAATCAAAGTGGTGACTCTTTTGATTAAAACGTAGGTTTTTGACACCAAAACTAATTGAATCAAACGCAAAATCAAGAGCCAATACTCTGATACCACTTGTTAGGACCGTGTACGTACGGAGTACTAACTGATTTTGCGTTTAAACCGGATCAAATAGTGCGTAATCCTATTTGATTGGCGATCCAATCAGTGAGAACGATAAACCGATCGATATAAGATTGAACTAAACGTTAAGAATGAGTAGGAATCGATCAGGAACGAACTATGAACATGGACAGGCTGTTTGGGACGCTCTGGACGGTTAGGCTTTATGTGTATACGAAATATCTCTTCAAGTGTTCTGTTTTTCCACGAATTAGGTGGTATTTATAGGTTAGTGGTTTTCATTCGTACGACTGAACCATTATCATGGTTCAGTCGTGCGACTGAATCATGCGATTAAGTCATACGCACGACTGAAGGTTTAGTCGTGCGACTGAGTCAATCTTATGTCTCAATCATACGACTGATCCAGTCTCCTGGTTCAGTCGTGCGACTGGTCTATAAGCATGATGTATTCATGCGTATGGTCCATTAGTATGGTCTATTAGCATGAATAATCACCATACTAGGTTGAACATAGTACTCAATCATTATTGACTTAGAATTGTGTACAACAACCTCAAAACCTATATAAGAAGTTCATACATATGAATCAAAGATAAATAAACATCAAATCATGTATCATATTTCATTACTTTGTCAAATTACACATATGTAAGACATGAAAGACTTTTACATTTAAGCACATAAACTAGGAACACATGTATCTACATGACCAACTTCCTCAATAGTGGTAGAAGGTGCATTTAACCTCTAAAGCTCTTGAGCTCCAAAGTAAATGACAGACAAGTTAGGACTTGGCTGTTCAATGAGAGATTCCAACATGAACTTGTTGAAGAACTTGTTGAGATCTTGGAGCATCCTTTGATCCACTTGAATTACAACTGGAGGAGGCTCAGGAAAAACTATAGCTTGTTGCATAGGGTATCTTGAACTTAAAGAAGTGAGAGCTTGACTTTGTGGTTCCTCTTGTCTTTGGCTTTGTCCCTGAACACTCTCCCCCTTTTGGTAACATCATCTTGAGAGCTTGATGAGCTGGAGGAAGAGGACAATGAGACCTGAATTGGTACATGCCTAACAGACCTCTCAATCTGTTTCTCAGCTAGTTTGGCCTTGAATTTTTAATCTCAAGTTGCTAAGTGGCAGACCTATCCTCTAAAGTCCTAACCTTAGATTCAAGGTTTGAGACTTTAGAAAGTAGGTCTTTAATGGTGAGTTGCAGTCTTCCCTCATCTTCTTTTGAAGAATCATGGGGAGACGAGATAACATACCTAGTATGTTCAACCTCACCACCAGATGTGGTTTCTTGGTACCCTGCTTTACCTTGCTCAATGATGTCTCTTTCAAAGTCATCAAAGGGCATGGTTGCCATAGATTCAGTCTCAGTAATGTTACCACTGTCTTGAAGGTTCATTGAGGCTCCTTCAGTAGTGGCAACTGAATCTACATGAGTCCCCTCCACTTCAGTGGGACTCACCTTAGTAAAGACTTGCTGATAAGAGATCTCTTTGGGCTCTGTTGATCCTTGAGAGGGTGTTGTGGATCAACTTCATTGCCCTGAAAAGACATAATCTCTTTATCAGCTCCTATTAGTAGGTCAGTAAAGGATATAGAGTTTAAGCCTAATGACCCGGGACTTTGATCAATGTCTAAAGGCATTGAGCCTATGGTAGGGCTGTCCCTTTTTGGCTGCTCAGGGGAGTATAAAGACTCTCCCTGAGGGTTTTCAGCTTGGGTTTCGGGCTCATGGGTTTGAGACTTAGGAGACTCAATACCCATATTGAGGTCAATTGTGAAGGATGGTTGGACCTCAGACTGAGTGGGAGCCCATTGTTCCACTCTAGTCTTTTTAGAGAGAACAGGAGGAGCTTGTTCAATCAGAGAAGATTGAACAAGGATTCGTTTGGGTCGTCTTTGATAAGTGATAGTGATGGGGTGAGAAGGTAGATTTGGTAGTGTGAGGGTAGTTGCTGGTGTGGGTTCATCACCTATGGGGTTAACAGGGAGGTCACCAGGAGCCATTGGCTCAGTCATACCTGGAAAAAGTGCAGTATATCTTTCGATGAAGTTGGTGGACACTCTGTTCAAAGTTTTGAAGATGGTCGACCTCATTTGAGGAATAGTCAGAGCAGCTGCACAAACAAGCGTACTCTGGTCCAGCTCACAATTTATTATGTGCTGAAGAAACTTGGGATATATGAAGAATGTGTCCCATTGAAGGTTTCCCATAAGATTGGTCAGCACAAATCTTGATTAGTTAAAGCGGAGGCTTCTCATCAAACCATGAACTAGGCACCCTAGTTCATATGGGATTTGATCCCATCCCCCAGATGTGTTGGACAAGCAATAAAGAACAACATGCAGCAGGAACTTCTAGTTGTAAAAGAAGTTAAACTTGTAAACGGTTGACCTGCTTACATCTCCACCATATCCCATTTGGATATAGGTGTTGTCCAAATCTGTTTTAGGGAACTCTGTAGGAGCTCCCTCATCATAAAGCTTGAGATGCTCCCTGATGAGTTGTTCAGAAATGACCAACTCCTAGCCACCGATACTTGATCTTATTACCCTAACCCCATTTAGGGTTTCAATCTGACCATTTGCCCTAAATTCAGCCATGTGATTTGAGTAAACTGTGGGGTTAACAGTCAGAGCAGTGTAATAAGATGATTGGGTAAGAAAGGAGATGATATCTGAGAAGTCGGCATCCCTTAAACAATCAAGGAGTGCGACTTGGTTGTGTTGAAGGTTAAGTGCCATTTGAGAAAGTTGCAGGAAGATAGTTCAGAATTAGGTGAATTGGGGATGAAGGAAGCTATTAGGGCAGTAAATTTGGTAAAAAGATGAAAGTGATTAGCCGGAGTTATTTAAATGGGTGAAATGGCGGTTGAAGGGGTTTGGATAAGATAATGGGACATTTCAGAGGCGGATGTGACAGGGGCGGTAAGGTTTAGTCCATTTAAATAATCCGACATCATTGAAAAAATCTTTACTTTTTACAGAGTGGGGCCCAAAAGATTTCCGCTACACAGTAGAGTCTTTCTTCCGAGTATAAAGCATTTCCGAAGGTAATGTTCTTCCAAAGGTAAAGTTTTTACTTCTGAGAGTAAATGTTGCTTTCCGAATGGAGAGTGTTATAAGCTTCGGAAGTAGATCTTATATGAAATCAATCGCTTCTTCCAAGACCAAGCAACTCTTCTGAGAAGAAAATTATTCTGGGAGGAATTTGATTCGAAGATATGTAAGACATCTTCTGAGGGTTAATTTCTCTTCAGAAGAATTTATACTTGGTAAAAATTTCAGAGAAGAACTTTTTGTAATAGGGCTTATATTGTTTTGACACAAGACTTTACACATTAAAAGGTTTTCAAATGAGATAGACTAGTCAAGGTTTATCATCCCAATAGCTGTATTGAGATATTTGAATCTTTGTTCATCAATGGCTTTGGTAAACAAGTCAGCATATTGTTCATTTGAGTAAACTTTGATTAGCTTGATTAGATTTTTCTCATGAATATCTCTAATGAAATGGTACCTGATATCAATGTGCTTAGTCTTGGAGTGCTTCACTGGATTTTCAGTAATGGAGATAGCACTGTGTAACTCCAGGATAAACTCTTGAATCAAATATTATGAAGATTTATAAGATCAAACAATGATAAACACAATAAAACCCCAAATTAATCTAATATGATTGCATATGATTTGAACAATATGAAAACCCCAATCAAATGGTCATTCCACCATTAACAAACACTAATGACAATTAACCTATTTATAGCCTAGCACTAATTGCACTTAACCCCCTAGACTTAGGCTAATTAATGAAAATTATATATAAAACATAAAAATGACTAAAAACAAGATAAAATATATTTTGTTCACACAAAATATATTTATTACAATAAAACTCCTAGTCATTTAAATCTTCAACGTCTCGTCTCGGTTCCTTGTCTCGAACATGTCGGGTTTGATTTTTGTTGACTTTGACCGTGACGTTGACTTTTGTTGACTTTTATTGTGTTGATAATATAGACTATCTTTTACAGCTCCAACAATACTCCCCCTTAGTCTATCATTATCAACGTCTTCAAACGAAATCAGAATCGAGAAGTCAACAGTAGAAAGATCTTCAATTTGAATCTTTCTGAATCTAATGAGAAAGATTTTTCATCTCATAAGCTCCCCCTATTTATATGCTCTCCCTTTTTGAGTGCAAGCTTTGCAAGGATATTGGAACAGCTTTCCCAGAAGATGTAGGAGGAGGATTTCTAGCTCGGTATCTTCTGCAAACTTGAAGAACAGGTTCTTTGATCAGGTACACTGCTCAACTGATGATCGGCCATCACTTAAAGCAAATATCTGAAACACATTCACAAACACAATCTCGACATTTCTAATTAGATCATTTCACTTTAACAAAATAAACCCGTGTTTATCTGTGTTTGAAAACAAGCGAACCCGTGTTCGTTTGTGCGCAAATTCTATGAAATGCATGAAAAATGATAAAATGTAATGAGCATAATATGGAAGACCTAAAAGAAATTTTGAAATGAAGATTTATTATAATTTCTTTATTATATACATTTATTATAACATTTTTTATATCTATTATATATATTTTTTTGTTTTTTTTTGTTTTTTTTTGTTTTTTTAACCGAGAACTGAATCGATCATGAGATCATATCCTCAAGATATACTTTAGCACAAAGATGAATTTAATCATCGACAAGCAATGAGATCACACTGATAACTGAATCTAATCACAGTCTTTAAATGATTTTGAAATTCTCAAACAGATCAATAACGATTGCTGATATGTTTGTCCACTTAAACTCATGTCCTATCTTTTTCAACAAGCAGTAAATGATTCGTTAAGGTTCGATTAAATGCTTTAGAATGCTAGGACCCCACAATCATTTGGCAAAAACCCTCACCCAACCTCAGGATTTCTTGAATTTTGTAACGATCTTTACAGAGCAAGGCTTATGCATTAGTGTGCAAGTGATTATCGACAGAATATTGCATTCTGTAATGAATTCATTGTTTAGATGATTTGACACAACTTAGACCAAAATGGTGAGAGCTCCAGGTCTATACTCACGTATAACAAAGGAGATAACCATTTAATCATGTGCTGATGAGAGCTCCAGGTCAGTACTATCATACAGCAGAGGAGATCATCACTCCAGGTCAGTACTTCCGTACAGCAGAGGAGATTAGCACAAACACAAGACACATAAATACACCAGAAATGGCTCAAAGATATGACATATATGATTTGTATCATGGTGGGTGAAAGATCAATTCTCAATCCAATTTTTGTCGGGACTCAGCTTTTGTGCAGGCCAAAATGATTGCGTAAATCCAGACATCCTTAAGCATGATGTTTTAATTTAAATCATTATGCTGCTGTCTACTTTATTCTTTAGGCTGAGTCTACCAAGCATATCATTAAAGAATCTGTTTGTTTTTCTATTATTTTCAATTAAAAATAAGATGTAAATCAGATAACAGAATCAGTTACTATCATTTCTCATTTTTAAAACGCAAGTCATGCAAAAACAAGCATTTCAAGATGATATATCATCATTTCTCAGTCATCTCGAATCAAGTTCTCAGTACACTTTTCATTTTTATTTACTTATACTCTCCCCCTAAATTTTTTTTTTCAAACTTTTCCTTCTTTTATTTTTATTTATTTTTTTATTTTTTTATTATTTTTTTATTTTTTTTATAAAACTGTATAAAAATAAAAATTTATCAAAGAAGGTCTTCCAAACTACACTGATATGAATATAAGAAATGAGTTCTCAAGAAATATGCAGTGATTGTGAAGTGAGAACGGTGATTGTGCATATAAATATCCAGATTGTGGATAAAATACCATGACCTTAACCTGTTTGTTCCGCCTCAAATTTGAATCAAGAACAATCTCTGTCAGTAAACCGGATTACTAACAATCCTCCTGAATTGTTCCTGCACTCATTAACAAATTAGTTAGAAAGGGGAACCCAGACCATCTAAGTCCTGGAAGTTCCTTTTTCATCAAGATAAGTAACAAGCTTCTGCATACAACCGTTTAAACAATCGGGGATTGTTGTATCCTTCTTTTTAATTTGCCAAATTTGTTTCGGTTCAATTAACTTGGATTTGAATGAATTAAATTTGGAAATCATTTTATGTTTAAGACCAGAAGGAAAAGAATTTGGTTTTAAACCTTTGGTCATTTTCATCTTTGAATCATGTGAAACCGGCTTCACATTAAAAGGTTTGGATGGAGGGTTTTCAATGCAACCATTCAAAGATGTGTGCTTTTTACCTCTTAATCCAGAGAAGCAACCCGTGTTGCCTTTACCATCTGGAACATTCTTTGTAAACTTACAGCTGGAGAAGCAATTCGTTTTGCCTTTCCCATTCGTAGCAAGCCTTTGAGGACATTTCTTAACCACATGACCTTCTTTTCCACACTCAAAACAAGCCTTGAATGGCTTTTGATGCTTGACTAGACCGTGTGATACAGGTGGGGATGAGTATTGCTTTGAGCTTGTAGCAGATTCTTGCTTGTTTTGGCATTTGCTATGCTGAACAGGGAATGAGATCTTTACTGACTGAGTGGGTTGTTTTGCAGTTGGAGAAGAGATCCGTATTGGTCTTAATTCAGCTTTTGGAATCTTTTGAGACTTGACAATGTCAGGAGATATATTGAACTGTGAGGAACCAACACGCTCCTCTGTGTTTGATTCATCATCTGAGCTTGACCAGTCTCGTATACACAGATCTGCTTCTAATGGATTTTGATTGACAGGAATAAGATGTGTTGTTGTTGGAACTTGATGATTAGGTGGTTTCGGATTTATCTTTTCTTTCACAACCCTGACAGGCTCAAAAGTAGGAATTTCACCTGCTTTAAACTTATCAAAGAAGTTAGAAGAAATAGTAGATATAGATTTAAAAACAACCGGGACTAAACAATTGTTAGCTTGACTGTCAGGATTCGATTTATTGTATCCCATACTAGTTGTAGAATCATAATCATCTCGCACCTCTTTAAGATTCACACCGCTCAAACCTGCATGCAAACTACTATTAGATTGTTCAAACAAATCATTTTTAGGATGAGGTTTGGGAATTGGTGAATAACATAAAGTAGAAGGGGGTGGAACTGAATTAAATACAGTTTCACTATCAGATTTATATCCAATCCCATGTTTCACCCGCACCCCTTGTTGTTTAGCAATAAGCTCATCCTTTTTCATGTGTGAAACGGTCCATTTATCAAGCTTTTTTTGAAGCTTTGTCGTTTCAAATTGAGCTAAAACAGCCCTCTCTCTCAGAATATTAATTTCAACGTTAGGCTCCAAAATGGTTCTTCTTAAAAGATCATTTTCAGCTAATGCTTCATTAAGTTTTCTTGAAAAAGAAATTTCATTTTTCTTTAATTCCTGATTGATTGTTTTTAATTATTTTTCATTTTCCAATAACAATCTGTTTGCCTTATAAATCCCAAATAACCGGATTTTGCATGACGAAGAACACATAACCTGAACATTCTCATAAGGAAGACCCATGATGGTTCGTTCTACAGCTAAGCTCTTTTCACAGTTGCAAGCCCATGTGATTACTTGTTGTTCCTCTTCTTTGACCTTTAGCATCTTGTCAGCCTCAGACTCTTTCTCTCTTTTATCAGCTTTTCCAGCCTTATCATCATCGGTTCCCATAGACTCTGGTTTACTGTCATTGTCGACTCTTAGAGCTTCACGATTCTCTTCAATAGTTTCTCTAAATTTAGAGTTTAAATCCGAATCAGTTCTCAATAACTTCAACTTTTCAATCATCTCTGTTTTGTAATCAAGTACGCTTGTTACAAAAGAAACAAGATCAGTATTAAGCGCGTGGGTTTGATGTGGGAACACGGCTTGCTGAAATTCGTTTCTTTGGATATCCAGCTCGAGAGATTTTAGTCTGTTGATCATATCTATAAGTTTTGAGTCGACATAACCTCTTTCTTGCTTTAGCATTTTAACTTGATGATTCCATGCAGACGGAAGAGAGTCAAGAAGCTTTTGAATTTGTTGATGATTACTGAGATCTGGAACATGCTTTTTTAGATTATTTGCCACTTTCAAAAATCGATCAATTAAATCTGACAATTTTTCTTTCTTTGTACCTGCAAAAGAGTCAAACCGGCTTTGTGTCGTTGTGAGATTATCTGATTTAAAGTCTTCTGTAAATGACATTTTATTAAAAAAAATTTGACAATTAAACGCCCCAATAATATTTTTCCCAAAAAGTCTAGAATAATTCTCCTCCGAAAAAAATATTATTTTTAAATGTCACTCTAGAAAATCTTAGCAACTGGGGTAAAGCTGTTATTTGTTATTTGTTAGCCCATGTATTAACCTTTATGTTGATGCATGTATGTCCCTAGATCGTGAGTTGTAATGTAATAAATCTTGTCTGTCTGTTTATGATGTAATAGTATCAATTAATGAAATGATATGAATTGGTTGTTACTTGTGATGTTTAATATTTCATTAATGATTCGTAATTGAATTGATTGGGTTTATGATTGTTTGAATGATTGCACATTATGTTATATTAATTAAAACATTCAAACTTAACTTAATGAAGTTCTCATGCGAATGGCCCATGCGAATGGACCACACGCATGAATAACTTCATACGATTGACTCAATCGCACGACTGAACCAGGAGACTGGATCAGTCGTATGATTGACACATAAGATTGACTCAATCGCACGACTGAACACTCATTCGTGCGGATGAATCAACCGCATGGTTCAATCGCACGACTGAACCATACTTATGGCCCAGTCGCACGATTGAACAATACTAACCTATAAATAGACCCAATTCGTGGAAAAACGTAAGCATTCATTCCATTACGATTCCAGACGTACCCTAGCCGTCCAGAAGCCTCCCAAATCGATCTCCAAGTTCACAGAACACATCAGATCGATTGCTAATCGATTTCTCACGTTGATTTCAATTCTTGATTGATTCATCGTGTGTTCTCACTGATTGGATCGCCAATCAAATAGGATTCCGCACTATTTGAGTTGGTTTAACACGCTAATCACTAGGTATTTCGTTCAAATACCAGGTTCTAACAAGTGGTATCAGAGCTTTGGCTCTTGATTACGTGTTGATTCAATCAAGATTGCATAAAAGTTTGTGTTTTTGCATGAAAAACGCAATCTTTGGCATCAAAAGTGATCTTGGACGTTCCCTGCTCATCGAAGTTCAGTTTCTACGGACTTAGGCGATTAGGACTTGTGAAATTTCGAATTTTTACGGCTGAAACCCGTCAAACCTAGA
Source organism: Flaveria ramosissima (assembly GCA_025215565.1). Classification (NCBI taxonomy): domain Eukaryota; kingdom Viridiplantae; phylum Streptophyta; class Magnoliopsida; order Asterales; family Asteraceae; genus Flaveria; species Flaveria ramosissima. The sequence goes on along the minus strand of CM046046.1, from coordinate 14,619,823 downwards.
AATTTTCGCAAAACAGCAGCTTCAGTCGCACGAGTGACCCATTCGCACGACTGGTCTCCATTCGCATTGCCCATTCGCACGATTGGACCTAGTCGCACCCTCATTCGGCCGACTGAACCGTTCGTTCACATAACTCATACGCACCAGATTCATTCGCACGACTGAACCAATCGCCCAGTTCAGTCGCACGGTTGAACCAATCGCAGAGTTCATACGCACGATAAGACCATTCGCATCCTTCAGTCGCATCAGTGAAAGTTTGCTTGATTAGATTCTAAGTTTATTAGCCATGGAAGATCAGATGTCAGCCTTTACTGCTGGAAAGGACTCGAGGATTCAGAACCTGCTGTTGCTTGAGAGTGAGGTGGGTAATCACAATAAACCACCAAAGCTCTTGACTTTAGATGAGTTTCCCCACTGGAAACAACGTTTTGAGATCTACCTCAATGGAGTAGATCCTAATCTGTGGGAAGCTATTGAGGTTGGTTATAGTACACCGGTGGGAGCTGATGGAGTTAAATTAACGTTAAGTGGGATGACCGACGCACAGAAAGTAAAGTACAATGCAGAGAAAAGGGTTTATGCATTGATCACTCAGTCTATCCCCAAAGATATATTCCACCAGTATTCAGAGAACAAACAGTCCAAGAAACTGTGGGATGAGCTAGAGAAGAGATATGACGGGAATGCATCATTGAAGGCAATCAAGGCAAAGGAGTTAAAGAAGGAATTCGATAACTTCTCATCGATTGGTAATGAGAGTTTAGACGAAGTCATAGACACATTCTACCACTTGATAAGCGAGTTGCATACACATGGAGTGGAAATGACTATGGAAGAGAAAGTAAGCAACTTCGCAGACGGATTGCCTGATAAGTGGGCTTCATTCATGTCTAACCTGAGACAGAATGGAATGCCGGTAAAGCTGGATATAAATGACTTCATTCTCAAGTTGCGAGAAGAAGCACTAAGGATGAAGTATAGAGCACAGAAGTCTTCGTATACACAAAATCCAACTTTATACAACGCCACGCCTCAAGCTAAGACATCTGGAGCACCTCTCCAGACTGCATTTGTGTCTAGCTCGTCAGGTCCTTCACATGCTTCTCCTTCTGGATCAGACACGTCAGGGTCATCATGTAACCACTATATTGGATCAGAAGCAAGTGCTACCAAATTGAAGACCGAGAACCTCGGTAATGTGACTTTAGAAGTAGCACGAGAGCATATGGATCTTCTAGCCGCAGTGGTTCATTCATATGATGGACTTGTTGCTGGAAAGATTGGAAACTGCCATCTGGCAGATGAGGACTACGAGCAGGTGGATGAAATGGAGCTTGAAAGAATGGATATAATGTGGGCCTTAGCTAGCGCTGTCCGAAGGGCGAAAAAGTTTGTTAAGAAGACAGGACAGAACTTAATAGCTACTAAGGATACCACATTTGGCTTCGACAAGAGCAAAGTGACCTGCTTCAACTGTGGAGAGAAGGGGCACTTCAAGAGAGAATGTGTCAAGCCAAAGAAGACGGGTAATGGGAACCCGTTTCATCCTTTACTCGCCAAGACAAGCAAGCCTCCAGTTCTACTTCATCAAACAAGGATCCAAAAGCCTTGACTGCTCATGATGATGAAGGACAGGATTGGAGTTTTAGGTTTGTTCACCAGGAGAATCTAACATTGCCAGTGTTGAAGATATTGATGATGATTCTGCGAGTGAAGGTGATCTAGCAGTTGAGATAGCGATGTCACATAGTGAAGAAACAACTGCAGCTGAGTTCAGTTACAAGCCAAAGGAGGAGACTTCCACGTCAGAGACAGAAAAGTCAGAATCACCAGAACCAAAGACATCTGATGCTGCGTTGATGGCTAACTCTTCTGAACCAACACAGGTAAGTACAACTGACCAAATGTTTAATAATCATGCTTGTTCTGATTGTGATATGTTTAGGAATAGCATTGATGAAAAATTTGCTAGGTTATTAGATCACAATGATAACTTAGTAAAAGATTTACAACTGTGCACTGAGGCTAATAGAGTTCTAAAACAAAATGAGCATAGTTATAAAGAAAAGATAGACCTATTGACTAAACAGCTTAGGGAAACCGAAGTAGTTGCCTTTAACCAAGCTAATGACATTAAGGTACTATCTAAACTCCCTAGAGGACACTAAGAAGCAAAAGGCAGTTCTAGAAGTAGAAGTTAACTCCTTAAAACAGAAACTGCACAGTTGGACTAGTTCTTCACACATAGTTCAACACTTAGTGAGAGAAAGGAATAACGGGGAGGGATTAGGCTACAAAGTGGTTCCACCTCCACCTGAGACCTTGATGAACACCAAGTCTAAAGCAGTAAACAACAACCCCATCAAGGATCATGTGGTGACTACTCCTCTTGTTACTGATCCAGACACATCATGTTCATCTACTGAATCTGGACAGAAACAAAAGGAGGCCACTTCAAAGGCAAAGGGTAAATTGCCTTGTGTTAATCTGGAAAATGAATTTGAAAAAGTTAACTTAAAGTCAGGGTCAAACAGAGTCAAATCAGAACCTAAAAGGACTTCAAAGTAAATTTTTCACATGCTTCAAGTCAAAAACCAGTTAACCAAAAAGTGGAACATGTTAAACAGGTAAAACAGTTAATTTTGTTAAACCAGAGAAAACATCAAACATACAAGAGTCAAAACCTAAAGTGATTGATGTTACTAGAGTGTCACGCATTTCTCCACAAAGAAAGTCTACTCATAAAGTTGATAGCAGATCATGCTACAACTGTGGAGAATGTGGACACATTGCTTCCTATTGTCCTTTCTATCAGACACCTAGGAAGAAGATTGATCTTCAGGACTCTAGACCTAGGTCTTCTAAGAGGAGTTCTCTAACTCCACCTAGAAGATCTAGTGAACCTAAAGTCCAACCTGTAAGCCAGACGACTGTTTATCATAAACAGGCATTGCACAAATCTGGCTTATGGAAAGAGAAGTCATCCTGTGTCTGATACTGATGACAAGAAGGAATCTGAGCTACCCTCACCCTCTAAGGGTCAATGGGTAGAGTTTATGATGTGTGATGCCTCTGGGAAACCCAAGACAGTAAAGGCTTGGGTTCCTAACCTAAACTAATACATTTACTTGTATGTGCAGGGTGTTCGATATAGCGCTGAGACTAACACGTGGATTATAGACAGCGGAGCATCCAGGCACATGACAGGAAATAGAGCCCTTTTATCAAACGTCAAACAAATAAAAGGAGGGCATGTTTCCTTTGCAGGAAACAAGGGAGGATACATCACAGCACAGGGAGAAGTGGGAAATCAGAAAGTTAAGTTTGATAAGGTGAACTACGTTCAACAACTTCAGAATAACTTACTTTCTGTTTCCCAAATCTGCGATAAAGGATTTAAAGTCATCTTCGACAACAAGAAGTGTTACGTGCTGAAGAAAGACTACATGATCCCAGAGGACCAAGTTCTGATGACTGCTTCAAGATATAAAGACCTTTATGTCTTGGATCTGTCAACAGCTGCTACAACGGATCATGAGGTTCAGTGCTTTCTATCTAAAGCTACTGAGAAGGACTCAATCTCCTGGCATAGGAGAATGGGACACATTAGTCAAAGGAAGATGAATCATTTGATTCAGAAGGATTTAGTGAGAGGAGTAAATGTCAAGAACTTCCAACTTCCTGACTTTTGTGTAGCTTGCAAGAAAGGCAAACAGACAAAGAAGTCTCATAAGGAAAAGAAAGTTCATTCAATAGAACTTCCTCTTGAACTTCTTCACATGGATCTGTTTGGTCCAGTCAGTACAAGGAGCATTGCAGGCGATTTGTACTGTTTTGTGGTCACTGATGACTACTCAAGGTTCACTTGGGTAATGTTTCTGAAATCCAAATCAGAAACATTTGAGTCATTCAAGGAATTAGTAACCACACTGGAATCTCTCTACAAGCTAAAAGTTAGACAAGTACGCTCAGACAACGGGACAGAATTCAAGAATCAATGGATGGAGGCATACTGCAAGGAAAAGGGAATTGTTCATCAATTCACTTCAGCCTACACGCCTCAGATGAATGGTGTTGCTGAGAGAAAGAACAGAAGCTTGATAGAGACTGCACGGACTATGCTGGCTGACTCGAAACTGCCTATCCAATTCTGGAATGAGGCAGTAGCAAATGCATGTTATACACTGAATCGAGTCCTAATAGTCAAGCGCCACGGAAAGACATGTTATGAGCTACTACAAAGACGCAAACCGAATTTGGAGTATCTTGAACCTTTTGGCGCGCCGTGTACACTTCTGAAGAAGACACAAGAAGGAAAATTCAGCGAGAAGGCAGATGAAGGAATTTTTCTAGGATACAACATACCGAACAAGCGAGTTTACAATAACTCAACGGGTCTTGTAGAAGTGTGGTGTAATGTCGACGTTCAGAGATATACCACACCACCTACAGGCAAAGGACCTGCATACTTCTTCGATTATGATGGATTCTTCAAGTCCTTCAACATTCCTCTCTCTCCCTCGGATGATGAGTTAGCTACTAGGATGATGTATGATATTCTGAATACACCATCTAGCACACAGGGAGAATCATCTACTCAGTCAGGGGGAGTAGTCGATGACAGTGACTCCTCCTCTGAAGATGAAACTGAAGCAGATGACCAGAACAGTCAGGAGGAACAGGTTCCAGTTCCTGAAAGTCCACAAGCATCTACGAGTGATGCACCTTCGACTTCGGAACCTCAAACTCCAACTACCTCAGATGCAGAACCAAATGTTCATAATCTCGGTTCTGAGGTGGCTGTTCCTACTACTCCAGGATCACGACTAAACGTCTATCATCCCCTTGACAATGTTATTGGGGATGTCAGATCAGGAGTACAAACCCGAAATCAGCTATACTCAGCTGATTACGCCTCGGTTATGGAGAAAGGTTACATTCATGATGGTGCTTATCGATGTTTTGTCTCGCAGGTTGAGCCAAAATATGTCAGTGAGGCACTAAATGATGAGGCGTGGGTGAGTGCCATGCAAGAAGAACTTCTGCAGTTTAAGAAGTTAGGTGTATGGACTCTGGTTGATAGACCTAAAGGTGCTAAAGTCATTGGCACCAAATGGGTACTAAAATGCAAGAAGGATGACCAAGGGGTCATTATCAGGAACAAAGCTCGACTGGTGGTTCAAGGTTTTCGCCAAGTCGAGGGGATTGACTATAATGAGGTGTTTGCACCCGTGGCAAGGATGGAAGCTATTCGTATCTTCCTTGCCTATGCATCGTACATGAAGATCAAAGTCTACCAATTAGATGTGAAGAGTGCATTCCTTCATGGGGAAATCAGGGAAACAGTCTATGTAAGTCAACCCGAGGGATTTGAAGATCCTTATCATCGGGATAGAGTTTACAAGCTCGACAAAGCTTTATATGGGCTTCATCAAGCTCCTCGAGCTTGGTATGAGAAACTCTCGACTCATCTTGTGAAACACGGCTTTCGCAGGGGAGTCATTGACTGTACACTGTTTATTAAAGAAAAGGATGGCGACCTACTGCTTGTACAGATATATGTTGATGACATAATCTTCGGGTCAAAGAACGAAGAGTTATGTAAAGAGTTTGAAGCAGTGATGAAGAAAGAGTTTGAGATGAGTGCTATGGGGGAGATGAAGTTCTTTCTCGGGTTACAGGTGGATCAAACACCTAATGGAATCTTTCTACATCAGACCAAGTATGTAGGAGACATTCTCAGTCGCTTTGACATGGAGAATGCTTCTGCTGCTGGGACTCCACTTGCTACGAATCATGATATAGCACCTGATGAGAATGGAGATCTAGTAGATGCCACTATGTACCGAGGAATGATTGGATCCCTCATGTATCTCACTGCCTCAAGACCTGATATTATGTATGCTACATGTCTATGTTCTAGATATCAGGCTAAACCAAAGGTCAACCATCTGATCGGGGTCAAGAGGATTTTTCGTTATCTGAAGGGTACACCCACACTTGGATTGTGGTATCCTCATGATGATGACTTTGAGCTTACCGCGTATAGTGACTCGGATTACGGGGGCTGCAAGATGAACTACAAGTCTACATCAGCAGGGTGTCAATTCTTTGGGAGAAGATTAGTTACCTGGCAGTGTAAGAAGCAGACATCGGTTGCATTGTCAACCTGTGAAGCCGAATATGTTGCTGCTGCAAGTTGCTGTTCACAAATCATCTGGATTCAACAGCAAATGCGGGATTACGGTTTAAAATTCTCATCTACTCCTATTTTTGTTGATAACTCTGCTGCAATTGCAGTAACTAAAAATCCGGTTCAACATCCTAAGACCAAACACATCGGTATTAAATACCATTTCATAAGAGATTGCTTTGAAAAGAACTTAATTGATGTGGTTAAAATTAATACTGATTTTCAACGCGCTGACCTCTATACTAAAGCCTTTGATAAACCACGTTTTCAATATTTATTAGAGGTCAACGGCGTTAAAAAGAAAAGTGAGGTAATTCCTGATGATGATAATGTGTAGTCCGATGTAGTTTAGTTAAAGCTTATTTTTTTATTTTATTTGTTTTATTTTCGTCTGTTTATTTAAACTCATGTTATTTTGCTGTTTATTGAAATCCTAAAATAATTAAACCAGAAATGATTTTAGTATTTTAGGGGGAGAATATGTCAGCAAATTAACATTAAAAAAAATGAGGGAGAAGGAGTAACTAGCTGAAATAAGGTAGATTGTGTCTGTGATACCGATTCAATACCTTTGGAAAATGATAGTACACAGGAACAAATCAAGAGGGACTTTAAAAATTTTAAGTTTTGAAAAGATGAAAAAGTTCAAAGTATAAGTCTGTGTAGTCTGAGCAATATAAAAAGGAAAGATGATAGAAAACTGGCAACTCCTAAGGTGACACAAAGAAAGTAGACTTAGAGGCTGCTAGACCACAAATGATATGTTGGTAGATTCAACACAATAGACAATTAGACCTGATTGGTGATCTCAAGATCAAACTAAGTTGTTCAACTGACTGTGGGCTTCCATCTTATCACTGGTTAACACAATCAACAATATTCCAATAAGGGGTAATGAGCAATTAAACGCCACAAATGTGTGCGGATGACCATAATTAGAGCAAAGCAAGAAAAAAATGAAAGACAAATGCAATAAAGCTAATGACTTATGTTGTTGGTGCATTTTGTGTAAAATAAAATAAGCTGCTCTAACAAGGAGATAGGTTGTGTGCCTCTCTGCTGTGTGATGGCACTGACCTGAGGATAAGCATAACCTAGATATTCTAGAATTCATTGTTGTTTGCCGCCTCTCTGCTGTGCGATGGCACTGACCTGAGGACAGGCTTCTCTTTGAAAGCTCTAAGAATAGTCTCTTCTTGTAATAATACCCGTAGACCGCTCAAAAGCTCCTGAGGAATGTTGATTACCATATAAGTGTGGGATCCACAAATGTTAGTTGAAATAATTAAACCTAAATAAGTCACCAGTCTGTGTCAAAAGTCTGTGTATGGATTTAAGTGGACAAACATACTGACAATCATTGTGGCTACATGCTCAAAGGTTAAAATCAATGTGAAAATCTAAGAGTTTCAGTATGATTTCCTTAAGTTGCTAACGACTCTGGATGAACACCGAGAATTTGAGCATCAAAACGTTTAATAACTAGTCCCAAATGATTTGACTTGCCTGTATGATTCTAAAATTGAATTGGTCCAGATATGATCAATCTAAGTTGAAGCTATCTACTCCCGAACCAAATCCCGTAGATATCAATCTCTGGATTTATCTCTCACAAAAAGCCAAAAATATGTCTGTTTATGTAATTTGTTTAAGTTTCTGAGTTAGTTAGTAGTCTTTAATTTTAATTTTATTAGTTTGTCGGACTACATCAGGAAAATCAGAAGGAATCAACTCACTAAAAAGGGTCATGTCTGAGATGACCACATGTGCTTTAAACAATTTAAAACAGTCACGTCTGAGGTGACAAAGTGTTTAAAAGGATCACGTCTGAGGTGATCAAACTGTTTTCAAGATAAAATGATCACGTCTGAGGTGATCAAACTGTTTTCAAGATAAAATGATCATGTCTGAGATGATCAAAAGCTCATAACGTTAATTTAATTAATTTAAAAGGGGTGTTAAGTGTAAATTGGTCAAAATGGCAGAAAATTAACTAAGTATGACCCATTCGCACGAATGGACCATACGTATGGACTAACCATACGAATGGAGTCCATTCGCACGAATGAACTATGAGTATGGACCATCAAACCGAATGGCCCATACGATTAGTCCAGTCGGAGGCTTAAGTGCGAACGAGTGAGTCAGTCGCACGACTGAAATCCAGTCGGACGACTGGAGAAGGGCGACTGACCCAATCGCACGACTGAGCCCCACTCGCACGACTGAATGGTGCGTGTGAACTCAGTCGCACGATTGGATCTAGGGTTAGTATAAATAGAAGAGGAGTCGGTCGCAGAGACTCATCACCCTCAAAGAAACCCTAATTCGCACGACTAAAGTCACTCTGCCAAAATTTCATTTGATCTCCTTAAAACCTTCGTTTCTTGAATACTGATCATTTACTTCGATTCTACAGGTAATTTGCGACAAAGAAACATCAACACATCGTTCAATTTGACTCTGAATCGGGATAATCAGACCCGTTCGAAAACTATGACCTGTGTGACAAAATGACCTAACTAAATGACTCAAATTAATGAAATTAAAGATGTTAGGTGTTACACGAATGGGTTGCGAGTCTAATAAACCAAAACACGAAGTCTAAAACTCAAAGTTTTGTAAAAAGCAAATTTGAATTGAACGGACAGGAGGTCATACGACTGGACAAGCGGATGAACTTCAGTCGCACGACTGAAGGGAGCGATTCACTTAACCGCACGACTGAACCATGCGAATGAGACTCAGTCGCACGACTGGTGTAACCGCATAAGAGTACATGCGCATGAGTCCAGTCGCACACTCAGTCGTGCGCATGAGGTCATTCGCACGTCTGAACCTCAATCGCACGGTTCATTTGCACGACTGTCTTCAGTCGTACAACCTCAATCGCATGATAGAGAGGTTTTATTCAAAGTCTAAGTGTTTCATTATACTCTTAGCCAACGGAACTAATGTTTATATTGTTATGTGTTACAGATGGCGAGTCGATGGAACATGAGCACCAAGCATAACATATGTGCTCATCTGGATTTGACATCCAGGAACGCAGCTGACTTTGCAGGCATTATTACATTTCTGTTGAGATCTAGGATTGCTCATGCTATCTCTACACCATGCACTCCATATAGATCAGTGCAGCAGGCCTTCTGGGAAGGCGCGACTGTTGATAGATCCTCTGAGCCTCATTGCATCAGGAGTATGATTTTTGGTGAGGCTATCACTGTAACAGAGGAGGATCTGAGGATTGTTCTACAGTTTGGGGATGATGCTGATTGTCCTACTCATCTACACCCCCCTCACTGTCAGAGGATGTTTCATGAGAGCCAAGTACTCTGGGGACATCAATGCTGGGGTACTCAACAAGAGTAACCTCTGTCCCCAGCTTAAGTATCTTGCGCACGTGCTGCTAAAGTGTATATCTTCCAGGAAGGGAGGTTTTGATGAGCTTTCCGACCAGATCCAGAACGCGTATGTTGCGTTGGTGCTGAACCACCCTTTCAGCTTCTCCAAGATGATATTCACCTACCTGGTGGAGAACATCGAGGGGAAAGGGAAGGAAGGCTTCTGTATGTACCCCAGATTTATGCAGATGATCATTGACCAGAAGCTTCCCTCCCTGCCGAAGGAGAAGGAGGATGCTGTGGTGCTAGAGGTCATGGATGACACTACGCTAGGCCGGATGAAGGTATACAGGGGAAAGCAGGTGAAGCCCCATGTCAGGAGGTTGTTTGGGCATCTGGCCCGTGCTGATTATGTGGCGCCAGCCAAGAGAAAGTGGCGCCACGATGACAGTGATTCGGATGTCGAGCATATTGCTATACCAGAGACTGACTCTGATGATGATGATAGCGGCGACGCCGGGGAGGATATGCCCGCTCCATCTAGAGGTACTGATTCAGACGTTATTCCCCCAGGGTCAGCCACTGCCGGAGAGGTTGTTGAGATGGTCGGTTTCCATCAGGAGTTTGTAGCTGGGGATCAAGAGGAGGAGGAGTCAGATGAGGAGCCTCTCACTAGGACTGTGGGAAGCAAAGTTGTTCCCACGGACCACGGGCTAAGGGTGGTTGGTGAACACCCTCGGGACTCTTCAGAGAGAGAGACTGACCCGAACTATGTTCCGGGTTCAGTGGGCAGAGCTGCAGGGGGAGCATCCACTTCCACCGGGACAAGGAGGAAGCGGATGGCTCAACCCCATGGATTGAAGAAGAAGAAGCGTCGCCTGACCTTCGTTACTACTGCTGCCACTACTTCCACCACCACAGCCACCACTACCACCACCTCTGACATACCACCCATCACCACAGCCACCACTTCCACTACTCCCACTACCACATCCACCACCTTACCTACCACCACTGTATCCTTCCCATCCACCACCAGACCATTCACACCTACATCACCAGCACCAGCCTACCGACCCATATTCACCACTGCCACTGCCACCACCACCACACATCATGCTGGACCTTCAGCCCAGCCTTCACATGCTTATGGATCTACTCTACCTCACATTGGGGTGGAGGAGCAGCTCTCAGCGCTTAACCGTATGGTGATGCGCCTGCTTGCTGCAGATGAGGAGAAGGCGGCGCAGATCCGCCAGCTGACCGACCTGACTGCTGCCCAGTCTCAGCAGATGGCAGAGCAGGCTCGGGTGATAGACCAGCAGAACCAGCTAATCGATGCACAGAGAGTCGAGGTGTCCCAACTCTAGGACCAGCAGGCCCAGTCCGTCAAACGTATAGAGGAGTTGGAGACGACCAACAAGACGATTATGTTGAGGTTAAAGGGGTCGAAGGATGAGCCCCTGAAGCTAAAGGAGGGTGACGGGGATGATGGAGATGGTGATGATGAAGATGATGATGATGATGAGGAAGATGATGATGATGAGGAAGAGACTGAGGAAGACAGGACAGAAGGTAGAGATGATGATGACGAGGCAGAAGGAGGAGATGCGACTGCATCGGCCTCTGCTTCAGGTCAAGAACGAAGATCTAAGCATCGACAGGACCAGTCATCGACCACTTCTGCTCCTCCGAGCGACACGCCCATGATTCAAGACAAAAGTACAGATTAGATGTCTTATGTATTTATTTATTTTGTATTTGAATCATGTAATGAAAACCAGTGTGTTGAATGTTTATATATTAAGTTAATATAATTCTGTTTGATTAGTTACTGATGGTTTATGTGTTGAATGTTTATATCAAACAGATCCAAACTTTCAAAGGGATGAGTTTGACTTTGCTCCCCTTCAAATGGTCAAGACTCAATTAACCATGATTCTTGATCTGCAAGGGATTGTCAGAAGGTCTGTGAGTTATACCCCTGAAGAAGGGGAAATAATTCATGAGATATCTGATGAGCAACTGGCAGAGATGTTCAAACTCAATCCTGATGAAATTGTCAAGGACGCTCCAACAGTTGATTCAACCAGTGTTGAAGAACTAAACGACGTTGATGAAGTTGAGGTTGAAGATATTACTGCAGAAGAGTACCCTTAGTATGCTGACACCGAGGGTAATGTGGTCCCCAATCTGGGTGAATCCCTAGTCAGTGATACGTTTGAGGTACTAGACAAGATGGAGCAGGAAACTGAAAAGATTGAAGGAACAGCCCAAGCCTCCAATGATGACGTAGATATTCGCAAGGCTGAGTGGGCTGCCTGTTTTGAAGAAGTAAGAGCCCAGCGTGCTGCACCAAAGAAAGATGCCTACACCAAGCTCTACAGAGTCAAGAAACACCATAAGGTGTCAGGCAGGATTATTGCATGGGCTTATTTTGATGACCTTAACGCGTATGCAGTTAAGAGGGAGCAGGGCATAGAGTACTTCAGGTTCCCACATGATCTGAAGACTCTACCTGGTTTTGAGCTCAACCAGCTGGCTAAGCTAAAGCTGCTGTATGCTGACCCAAGAAAGATGTCAGGCTGGGTTGAGGCTGCCCTGAAGAAGGAGTACCACACCAGATGGGTTAACTTCAGACCACAACAGCCTACGAGGTACATAAGAAGGTCTGAGGTTGATGCCATTACTGGCAAGCCCAAGATTGTGCTGAAGTGGAGTCCTCCGCGCACTATGTCGAGAATCCCTCTCAGGGAAATGCCACAGGACTTCACTCCACACTTCAAATGGTGGTACTATGATTGGAGAACTGCTGAAGCTGTCATAGTTCTGAATAAAGAGGGACAAATGGATACTATCAGGGTATTCGACCCGATGTGGCTAACCAACTTGTCTGCTAATGATGTCTACACATTATACAAGTGGCCACTGTTCTATGACACACAAGACATTGTACAAGCCCTCCAGTTCCAAAATGTTATACGACTTTGCTTTGCGTTCGAGATACACGCAGGAGTCACTAAAGAGGAGAAGTACAAGAAGTATAAGGAGGTGATGCAGAAGACAAGAGATTAGATAGATCTAGGTCCAAGGGGGAGTTTGTTGATGCATGTATGTCCCTAGATCGTGAGTTGTAATGTAATAAATCTTGTCTGTCTGTTTATGATGTAATAGTATCAATTAATGAAATGATATGAATTGGTTGTTACTTGTGATGTTTAATATTTCATTAATGATTCGTAATTGAATTGATTGGGTTTATGATTGTTTGAATGATTGCACATTATGTTATATTAATTAAAACATTCAAACTTAACTTAATGAAGTTCTCATGCGAATGGCCCATGCGAATGGACCACACGCATGAATAACTTCATACGATTGACTCAATCGCACGACTGAACCAGGAGACTGGATCAGTCGTATGATTGACACATAAGATTGACTCAATCGCACGACTGAACACTCAGTCGTGCGGATGAATCAACCGCATGGTTCAATCGCACGACTGAACCATACTTATGGCCCAGTCGCACGATTGAACAATACTAACCTATAAATAGACCCAATTCGTGGAAAAACGTAAGCATTCATTCCATTACGATTCCAGACGTACCCTAGCCGTCCAGAAGCCTCCCAAATCGATCTCCAAGTTCACAGAACACATCAGATCGATTGCTAATCGATTTCTGACGTTGATTTCAATTCTTGATTGATTCATCGTGTGTTCTCACTGATTGGATCGCCAATCAAATAGGATTCCGCACTATTTGAGTTGGTCTAACACGCTAATCACTAGGTATTTCGTTCAAATACCAGGTTCTAACACTTTAACTAGCCCAAAGTTTTCTAATCCAAACCTAATTATTAACCCAATTGGAGAAAAGCCTATTAACAAAAATTTTTTTAAAAAAAACCCAGCCCAATTAGTTTCAAAAATCCAGCCCAATCTGATAAGAAAAAAAATCCACTTAACAAACATAAACCCTAACCCTAAATTTCACTCTTATTAACAACAACACACATTCCTTCAGCTCAAACAATGATCTAAAACTATTGTTACCGATCAAATTCCCACCGTAATGGCACCGGAGAAGAAGCAACTTCGTAACAGACGCCAGAATCAGAATCGAAGTCAGGAGCTCCGGCAACCGAAAGGTGAAACGCCGCCGCGTGCTCCGGTGGTTGACGCATACTGAGGAATCATCTCCTACAACCTTCACCGGCAGTTGATCGGAAGTTCTTTTGGCGTAAACGAAGAAAATGCAATTGTGTATCTCCACACAATCCGAACAACAAAATGTCTTCTGAAAATGCAAAACGTTTGAGAAACGAAGACGACGATGAAAAATCCCTCAATTCACTGCTTCAAAACAAGAACAAGAAACCCAATGGCAGCGGTCTTTCCATGACCAAATCGCTTTCTCTAAAGGATGCGAGGAAGAAATCAGCATCAAAGTTGAAGAAAGAAGATGAATCTGATGATAATTTTACACCCATTAAGAAGATACCCAACAATGTTAATCCGAAGAAAGAAGGATCTGCAAGTGCTGTAAATTTGTTTCTCAGGTGATGGATGATGCTTCCGCCGGTGGTGGTAGTGATGATGGAAAGTTTAAGGGTAATGATGGAGGTTCTAGTGGAGTAGAGGCGAAGTCAAATCATGGGGAAATTCCTCATAGAAAACCGAGTATTTTTTTTATTTTAATTTCGCTGAAATATTTTGAATTTCGCTGAAATATTTTTAATTTCGCAGGTTATAGTTTCGCCGGAGTTTGGAGTTTCGCCGGAAAAAGAACAGTTTCGCCGGAATCTGGTAGTTTCGCCAGAATAGTTTCGCCGGAGTTGCAGTTTCGCCAGAATTTCGCCGGAGTTTCGCCGGACGAAACTGTAATTTCACCGAAACAGTTTGAACTTTTGTTCAAGATCAGATCTAGTTTCGCCCCATGAAGATTTGAAGCTCTCGATAACACCAAGAACACACACACTAGTGTGTGTGAGAGAAATTTCAGATCTGAAATATTTCTTTGAGTTTTCTTGTATAACAGATGATGTAGATCCAATATATGTTGTAGATAGTGATAGATCTGATGTTGTTGTTGTTGAATTTGTAGAAATTTGAACTCAGATCTACTTTTTCTCTCTAGAACCCTAGTTTCTCTCTCTAAAAATTGATGAACACCTTCAAAAATCAGCAACAAATTCTTCTAATCTTCAAGGCATTTGATCCAATATGGCTCTGATACCAATTGTAACTCCAGGATAAGCACTTGAATCAAATATTATGAAGATTTATAAGATCAAACAATGATAAACACAATAATTGTAAGGCCCCGTTCCCGGAAAGCCTCACAGTTGGTTAATCATCGCATAAAATCAGTTTAATAACAAAACATTGCAGCGGAAATAATTAGACATTCATTTAAAACTTAGAAATCATATTATACTCATACATTTGTCCTTTAATTTCAACAAAACATGTTAGTTGTTCTTAAATTACAATAAAGATTTCATAAACAGTAATGCCATCCATAGCTCCCCAAGTAGCTCCGTGTGCCATCCTCAGCATCAACGTTTACCTGCCAACTATTATGCATAAAAGTCAGCCTCGCTGAGCGAGTTCTAGTTTTAAATAATATAAGAAAATATTAACTTTATCCTTCATATAATGACCATGCATACAACTTAGTACACAACATTACTTGCATCATAATAAGCATGTTCATTATCTTTCATTCTTTCATTATCTTTCACTTTCATCATAAACAAGATTACACAAAGCAAGAGCTCCATGTTGATTGACAACAAATGCCAATCCCTGTCGGTACACATGAATAGGTAGCTAACCCGCGACAGTTGATCCACACTGCAAGGCACATAGCCCGCTCATGAATACAGATCTATCATCATACTTCAGACTCACATAAGTGAAGTCTATCATAGTGCTTGCAAGACTTTTCATCATCAAACGGGCCCGGGGGTAACATTCATTAAGTTTTACTTTTCATTAATATCATCTTCCACTTTAATATATAATACTTAATTTATTAAGTACACAACATGCCAAGTACTAATCATCAATAAACATAACCGACCCTCCGCGGGACAGCGGGGGTTCGGGGGCGGCAGCCCCTGACAGCGGGGTCCTAGGGGCAGAAGCCCCTAGTGGGGTCCAAGGGGCAACACCCCTGGCTGGAAAAACTTATAAATAGGGGATCTAGAACTCACCTGGATACCACGAATAACTTCTAGGCTAAGCTTACAAGGCTAGGATCACTCTACACAGCCTGCAGATAAGCTAACACTTAAAGGGGTTAATTTCTGCCTAAATTCGCTGCTAATTTCGGTGAAAGATCAGCAATTTCGCAGCTAGATTCACCAACACTTTCGCTGCTAGTTTCACCAGCAGTTTCGCTGCTAGTTTCGCTAGCACCTTCGCTGGCAGTTTCGCTGCCAGTTTTGCTGCCAGTTTCGCCCAACTTTCGTTGGAAAACCATGTCTGCAAAACTACCTCAAAACTATAGTTTCGCTGGAAGTTATCATAGTTTCGCTAATTGAATATGCAAATTCGCTGGATGCATATACAGTTTCGCAGATCGCATAAAAATCACGAACCAGTCCGTTTTTAACCCAAAATCATAACTTTTTACGTCCAATCTCTTAGTTTATCACCCATGAGGCTAAATCTAAGCTTTATACATGTTTTCATACGTAAAAATGTGACCTTTATGCGATTCTTTGCAACTTTTCAAAACCCAAAACCCTAGAATCCGGGTTTGATCTACAGAAGGGTTTAGAGGTTGATTCTTACCTGGATTTGTTGCTTCTTTCTTAGGTCTTGATGCTCCAACACCCAGATCTTCAATCTCTTAACCTTGGAAGCTTCAAATCTTGAGTTTTCTTCACTTTCTCTCTCTACTTTCTCTCTCTACAAATTTTGGGAGCTAGGGTTCAAATGATGGAGATGGAGGCTGATTTGGGTAGGTTAAGGGCTGATTATGGGCCTTAATCACTTAGGCTCTTGCCCATAAACTCAATTTGGCCCATAACCCATTTTCCTCTTTTATTAAATACCCATTAATTAAGCCTATTATCCTTAATGACACGTTTTGACTTTTCGGGGTGTTAAAATAAAACCCCAAATTGATCTAATATGATTGAATATGATTTGAAAAATATGAAAACCCCAATAAAATGGTCATTCCACCATTAACAAACACTAATGACAATTAACCTATTTATAGCCTAGCACTAATTGCACTTAACCCTCTAGACTTAGGCTAATTAATGAAAATTATATATAAAACATAAAAATGACTAAAAACAAGATAAAATATATTTTGTTCACACAAAAGAAATTTATTTATATAAAACTCCTAGTCATTTAAATCTTCAACGTCTCGTCTCGGTTCCTCGTCTCGAACATGTCGGGTTTGACTTTTGTTGACTTTGACCGTGACGTTGACTTTTGTTGACTTTCATTGTGTTGATAATATAGACTATCTTTTACAGCTCCAACACACTGTTGTTGTCAATGTGGATAGGAGTGCTCATGAAGTTGAATCCGTAGTCTATCATCTGGTTCTGAATCAACAGCAGCTGAGCACAGCAACTAGCAGCAGCAATGTATTCAGCTTCAGCAGTTGATGTAGAGACACATGATTGCTTCTTGCATTGTCATGAGATGATCCTTCCACCAAGAAATTGACATCCACCTGATGTTGATTTCTTGTTGATATTGCAGCCACCATAATCACTGTCAGAGTAACCATAAAGATTGAAATCACTATTCCTTGGATACCAGAGTCCTAATTTAAGTGCTCCTTTGAGGTATCTGAGGATTCTCTTGGCAGCAACTGGGTGAGACACCTTTGGAGCAGCCTGATATCTTGCACAAATACAAGTTGCAAACATGATATCAGGTCTACTTGCCATGAGATACATCAGAGAACCAATAATTGCTCTATACTAATGTTGATGAGTATCCTCCCCCTCAGAGTCATGGCAGAGATTATGGTTTCTGGGTATAGGTGTTTTGGCTGCCTTACAATCTTTCATGTCAAATCTTTCTAAGATGTCATTGACATATTTAGATTGATTGATGAAAAACCCTTCCTTCATTTGCTTCACCTGAATTCCAAGGAAAAAGTCCATTTTTCCCATGGAAATCATCTCAAACTTCTTCTTCATGATGCTCTCAAAGTCTTTACACATTTGATCATTTGAAGAACCAAATATGATGTCATGAAAATAGACATGAACGAGCAAGATGTCTTTCCCGGACTTCCTTATGAAAAGAGTCTTATCAATGGTACCTCTAGTGTAACCATTCTTCAGGAGAAACTGAGGCAATGTCTCATACCACAGCCTAGGTGCTTGGTGCAGCCCATATAGAGCTTTATCCAATTTGTACACATAGTTGGGATGTTGTGGGTCTTCAAATCCTGGAGGTTGGCATACATAGACTTCCCTATCTATATCCCCATATAGAAAGGAACACTTGACATCAAGCTGGTAGTCAGTGAAATTCTTGGATGCAGCATAAGCAAGGAAGATCCTAACTGCCTCAAGTCTTGCAACAGGTGCAAAGACATCAGTATAATCGATTCCTTCCTCTTGAGTGTATCCTTGAACCACCAGTCTTGCTTTGTTCTTGATGATCAAGCCTCTATCATCTCTCTTGTTTCTGAAAACCCATTTAGTGCCTATAGGTACTTGACCAGATGGTAGCGGACATAGGTTCCAAACCTTTTGTCTTTTGAATTGAAGCAGCTCCTCTTGCATTGATTCAATCAAGCTACTATCTTTCAAGGCATCTTCCACCTTCTTGGGTTCCATTTGGGATAAAAAGCATGAGTACAAGCAGACATTCCTATTGTGAGTTTGTCCTCTTGTTCTCACACCTTCAGAGACTTCCCCTATGATGTTCTCAGTTGGATGAGTGTTGTGAATCCTAAGTCTAGGAATTACCTCTACTTGCAAAGATAGATCCAAATTGGACATTTTTTGCTTAGGAGCTTGAACACTTGGTCCAGCTGCTTTTTCAAACTCATTTAATGAGGACTGATTGAATGAATAAGAAACATCATCATCATTTGTTTGTTGTGAAGCAGCATTAACAGTTGCCTGTTCCTGCAAGATTTTGCTTCCATCAGCTTGGTGTTGTGTAGTGTCACCTGATGAGGTTTGAGGGTCAATAGGTGAACCGCTGGTTGAAGCTCCACTATCTCTTCAGATAGTCATACTATTGGATCTGCCAATAGTGGGAGCTTGATTTGTTGCAGCCCTTGGAGAACTTGTAATAGGTCTGGCTAGCTCAAACAATTGGTCATCATCAGAATCACTTTGAGCACATGTTCCAGCTGAAACATTCTCACAAGATGGTTTAGAATAGTTTGGAAACAATTCTAAATCAAAGATATGATTAGGGCCATTCCCCCTAACACAAGGAGTGTGCTCATTAACTACAATGTTGAAAGATTCCTCAAATTGTTTATTTTTAATGTTATAAACTCTATAATCTTTAGAGTTAGAGGAATATCCAACAAAGATAGCATCATCTGACTTTTCAATAAATTTTGCCAAATTGTCTTTTATGTTAAGTATGGTACAACTGCTGCCAAAGGACCTTAGAAAGTAAATGAACGGTGGCCTCTTGTTCCATAACTCATAAGGGGTTTTTCCATGTGGCTTAACTACAAGAACCCTGTTTTGCACATAACATGCAAGTGCTGGCTGCCTCTGCCCAGAATGTTAGAGGCAACTTTGAATCAGCTAACATGGTCCGATCAGCCTCAATAAGTGTCGTGTTCCTCCTCTCAGCAAAACCATTTTGTTGAGAAGTTCTAGGAGCATTATATTGTTTGGAAATCCCTTTTGAGTTACCGAATGAGTCAAGAACGTGGTTCTTAAACTTAGTCCCTTGATCACTTCTAATTATTTTAACCTTGTGATCAATTTGATTTTTTATTTTAAGAATAAAAGATTTTAAAGTTTCAGCAGTTTCATCTTTGGTTCTTAAAAAGAATACCCATGTAAATCTAGTAAAGTCATCAACAATCACAAGGCAATATGATTTCCTTCCAATGCTCATTATACTTGTGGGACCAAATAGATCCATGTGAAATAAGTGTAATGGAGTGGTGATGGAGTTAACAACTTTGGACTTATTAGATGCCTTGTGTTGCTTTCCTTTCAGACATGCGACAGAGTTATCTTTATAGAAAAATTCCTTTTTAGGCAAACCAGTACCAAGTTAGTTTTAGCCAATTTATTCATTGTCTTAAAATTTACATGACACATTCGTTTATGCCATAGTATTGACTCATCACTGTCAGCTTTGGAAATAAAGCATGATACTTCACCCATTGGGGAAGCGTTGTTCATATCCAGCTTGTACATATCCCCTTTCCTAGGAGATCTAAGAAGCACCAATTCTTGAGGAATTGTCATCCCTAGTTTCAGGATAATGCACTCATGTTCTGTGAAGAGCATTTGATGCTTTTGATCACAGAACTGAGAAACACTTAAGAGGTTGTGTTCAAGCTGTTTGACAAAGTGAACTTTGTCAACTTTTAATTTTCCATTGGATATACTTGCTCTGCCAGAAATATATCCTCCGGCCTCACCTCCAAACTGGACAGGACCTCCATCATAATGTTAAAATTGTTGAAGGAGAGATCTGTTCCCTGTCATGTGCCTGGAGCATCCACCATCCATAATCCAAACATTGTTATTCTTGTCATATGGATGTCACTGCACATAAGATGAGATTATTAGTTTTGATATTCCAATGATAGTGACATCATAGCCTAGGTTGAACACACTTGAATCAAATCATGAAGATTATAGATCAAATAATGAAAAACACAATGAAAACCCCAAATTGATCTAATATGATTGCATATGATTTGTATAATGTGGAAACCCTAATCAAATGGTCATTCAACCATTAGTCAACACTAATGACAATTAACCTATTTATAGTCTAGACAAAAATTCACTAATTGCACTTAACCCCCTAGACTTAGGCTAATTAATGGAAATTACATATTAAACATAAAAATGACTAAAACAAGATAAAATATAGTTTGTTCACACAAAATATATTTATTACAATAAAACTCCTAGCCATCTAAATCTTCAACGTCTCGTCTCGGTTCTTCGTCTCGAACGTGTCGGGTTTGACTTTTGTTGACTTTGATCGTGACATTGACTTTTGTTGACTTTGAGTGTGTTGATAATATAGACTATCTTGTACAGCTTCAACATGACATAATTGAACCAAAATTTATGCATGGGGGTTCAATGGATGTCTTTGAAGAAGTGGGTTGGGCTGCAGCATCTTCCTTGATCTTCCATTCCATCACTTGGTTGATCATGGAGGATGAGCTTGTTGAAGCTTTTGCAGCATGGCATTCTTCCGAAGATTCTTTCTTTTCAGAAGCAGCCTTTACCACCTTTTCTTCAGAAGTAGTCATCTTCTGGGATGGTTTCAAGGGGACTCTTTTATTCTTTTGAGTCTTGCCAGCTTTAGCTTCGGAAGCCATTTTCCCTTCGGAAGAAGGACTTTCTTCCGAAAGCAACCTTGCTTCGGAAACAAGCTTTCCCTTTTTCATCACTTGAACCATTTGATATGGTCCAAATGAGAAACCTTCCCTGACCCCTTCCTTTTTAACATTTTTTGCATAATGTGTGCTAGCAGGATTGTAGTAACAATCTTGGCCATGTGGTTTTGCAGACCACACATTATGCATGCAATGTTAATCTTTTGGGAATTTAAGGATTGCTGTTTCTTGTTCTTTTTCTCTTCATCAGCAACCTTTCCCTTTAACTTCTGATCCTTTGGTAGGACAGAATGCTGGTACTGCACTCCTTTCCTGAATCAGAATTTCCTACCACCTGGAATCCAGCTGAGATGAATACATCCTTTTGCTTTGGGTCTATCTTAAGCTTAGACTCAGCCACTTTCTTGGCAGTTTTTCTGGCTGCCATAGCTCTGCTTCTTCTGGCTTTGGTGGTCAGGGGTTGATCATCACCGGTAAGAGTGGGTAAAATTACCTGGTTCTTCCCTGTGATTGTCTCCATGGTTGCATCACTCTTTGACTCATGTGAAGGTGGGTCAGTAGATGGAACCTCTTGCTCTTCAGTACCACACCTTGGTTGTCTTATAGACTCATAAGAGTGTGGTGAAGCAATTTCATTGGTTCCCAACCCACCTTTGTTTTGGTAACAAAGTTTTGAGTGAGAAGATGATGCAAGAATGGCTTGGAAGTTTTGCTTAGAAATAGCATACTTCCTGGCTTGAGCCTCAGCTGTGACAAGCTGGGCTTGGTCCTTAGACAATTTGGATATTAAATCCTTTATTTGAGTTTTATAGTTTGTGTGTTCACTGTATTAATAAGGACACAGTTTTCTCCAACTCCACAATTTTTCTTTGATAGTCAGATTCAGTCCTTTCAAAATCAGATTTTAAAACATTTAAAGAGTCAATATCGAATTTAATCTCCATATTGTAGTCCTGATACAATTTAACCTTAGCAATACAGGCAGGAGTACAGAGATGGTCATATACCTTATTGTCATCTGTTCTGGCCAAAAGTGCTTGAGCAAGAGTCATACCCTATACCATGAAGCTCCAGTCAACTTCTTGAGCCATTGCAGCTGTCTCTGTTGACTTTCCAGTGGGCTTTGGTGTAGAGGGATGTGTGGAGGCCTGTGGGGTTCCCGGATTAGCCTTGGAAGCCTTGCATTCCCTTGCAAAATGACCAAGTTGGTTACAGTTGTAACATTTGGCTTTGGTTTTGTCAAACCCAAATTTGCTGTTGATTGGGTTCTAGGGAAATTGCCTTCCTGTTCTCTTGAAGAGCTTCTTTGCTCTGTAGGTTAAGAGAGCCATTTGTTGGACTATGTCCACGTATACCATGTCATCTGGGCTGAAGCACTCTAGATCATCAAAGCAATACTAATAATCACTAAAGTGTCCACGTCCTCAGACAAAAGCACAACTGTCCTGAAAGGAGCTTTGCTGAGCTTGTTGAGACCTTGGAGTCTTAGGAAATATGATGTATGGCCCAGAAGAACAGGATGGCTGCTGGGTGTAAGTCAGGTACTGTTGAGGTTGGGAGGGTCCTAAGCCTTCAGCAGCCATAAAAGTGTTGCTAGCAGGAAGACTCAAGGGTCTGCTTGTCTGATGGCCTCTCTTGTTTTCCATTCCAAACGGTATCCATCAAGGATGCCATAAAGTTCGGTCATGGTGAGGGTGTTCAAATTTTCTGTTCTCTTGATGGAGACACAGTAGAACGCCCACTCATTGGGAAGTGCACTCATGAACTTTCTTGTGAGGTCTCTAAGTTCAAGAGCAATTCCCACAGACTGAAAGGAAGAAATGAGATCCATGTACCTGAAGTATTGTTGGCTGAGGGTCTCTGCAGCAATGTAGGTGAAGTTCTCGAACTGCTGCTTCAGTGAGTCCTTCTTGGAGTCATTGGAGCTGGAGTACATGTGAGCAAGTGCATCAAATAGTTCTTTGGCTGACTTGCAATGCTCAAACCCCACCATGATGGAGTTAGGAATTGCAGTCATGAGAACAGTCATAACATTGCTGTCAATGTCCAGCTTCTTCCGGTCCTCATCAGAGTAGTCTTCAACGGCTTTCTCTATCATGGCATCGTTTCCACCTGCCACCTTTGGCTTATACGGGCCATTGACAATAGATTGCCACATCTTGTTGTCTTGATACCTGATGAAGCCTTCCATGCGTCTGCTCCACGACCTGAAGTTTTCAGGGGTGATGATGGGTGCTTTAGTCATCGTCCCCATCTCTACTTCAGACTTGTTAAGGGTCATTTTGACTATGGTGTAAGGAGGAGTGAAAAACAAGTTGATTAGGATACTATGATCTCACAATCAGAGCCTAAAAAGCTCTGATACCAATTGCAAGATCGGGTTTTGTCACTTAACACTTGGATTTCTCTCAAACTCACTTATACTACACTCAGATCAGATGAAGAAGAATCTCTTCTAAGAGTTGATAATAATATAATAAGTAGCAAAGAACACAAAGAAATAATTTTCAAGGCACTTGTATATATTACTTCTCAACTCAAAGTATTACAAGACTCTTACAAGCATGAAACAAGAGTTACAATGAGAAACTATATATACTAGATCCTACAGCCGGATATACTTTGATACGAGCTTGAAACCTAAGACTAAAACATATACTACAATTCTAAAGTTAAGGTATCTTAGATAAAGTATTATCTAAGATATGGTAGTCATGACATGTCCATGACTTACCTTTTGTCACCAACTATAGTTGGCAACTGTACTAACTGATAAACGTAAACATTGGAATAAAGTATGGTTAACGACATGGCTTTTGAGAAAACACCATGCAGTATCTCAGAGGTCTGCAGCGGAGTTCAGAGAGACCATACTTATTTCCACTGGATAATAGTAGTGTCTTCCGAAGGTAAATTGGCTTCGAAAGAACAAGTTCTTCCAAAGCCACTTATACTTTGGAAGAGGCTTCTATACTTCTGAGGCTTGAGGACTTCTTTGATACTTCGGAAGTTGACGTCTGATCTTTCACTCTAAGTCTTTATCTTCGGAAGTGAATACTTTGTCTTTGGAAGTGGGAGTTTTCCTTCGGAAGTTGATCTTGCACTTTGTCTTCAGAAGAACTCCTTTTCCTTCGGAAGTTCCACACTTAGCTTCGGAAGTCCTTTATTAGTTGCACTAGAATAGTCTAAGTGATTTGGTTTTGGTTGCACCAGCCTTTCTAGATCCAACAACGGTTGTTAAAGATACATGAATCGTCCCTGCGATTGACTTACCCGTCGTTGCAAGTGAATGCGACGGTCAAATCGTATGTAACGACAAGAAACTGGCCGTGGGTGGAACAGGCGTCACTTCTTCAGTTGCACGAACGAAACAGAGGAACCGTTGTCACTTCTTTA
This sequence comes from Flaveria ramosissima, assembly GCA_025215565.1. Taxonomy (NCBI): domain Eukaryota; kingdom Viridiplantae; phylum Streptophyta; class Magnoliopsida; order Asterales; family Asteraceae; genus Flaveria; species Flaveria ramosissima. The sequence continues at coordinate 14,595,320 of CM046046.1, read as the reverse complement.
TTGAACCTTCGAACAGTGTAACAGAAGTTGCGATGGGAATGGGCGCGAGTGTAATGGATCGTCGGAGTGGCCTAATTGAAACCGTCCTGATGCTTGAAAGCATCGATATTAAAGGCGCCTTGCGATGACAATGGAGTGCCTTAACCGGTATTGAAACTGACACCAATTTGGCATATCGTTTCAATTGAAGGTGCAGGGTAATAGAGACCGATCGGTTTCACATTAGGTAATTGGAAGTGATTAGAGGCTGAGGGGGAGGGGAACTGAAAGAGCGCGTCTTACAAAAATAAGTGAAGTTCCAATATTGCCCATCTTTTATGTTTTATATAGGAGTAAAGATAAGGATATGAGCTATGATTATTATAGTCACTAATTAAAAGGTAATCTTTCTTGTGACTTTACATTGATCTTGTTGTCTAGATTAGTGTTTCCAGCTAGCCTTTAAAGTATGGCCGGTTGTAGTATGTAGTATAAAGTATCTCAACTACTTGTAATTTGAAAGTAAGCTTTGTAATAGTTGTAAGAACTTGAGAGCAATATACATCATTCTTGAAATCCATATTATCTTGTTCTTGTTCTAATCTTTACTTGTGTTCTTTGTTTCACCATAAGCCGATTTCTTATTTGATCTGCTAAGTGTTCTAACTCTCCTAACACTATGAAGTTGTTGCATTGACCCCTTCACCGGTCTTGCAATATATATATATATAAATGTTCATAATAATACTTGTAAAACATCTATAATTTCATAAACATAATGTAACACATTTGGAGTTTTTCTTGAGTTTTAACACCCTTCTGTGACTTTCCAACAAAATCACCAACTAGTAACTTGTTCAAACATGGATCTATGAATATTTACTTTTTAAGAAGAAGAATCATTATCTAGTTCATGTTAGTATGTATTGTGTAAAATATTATATTTGAAACCCTTTTTTTTGTAAAAACACCATTATTAACATCAAATGACTTTTGTGGATGAAAGTTGTTACATATGAACTAGTATATAGATAAACATGGTAAAATAAAATATAAGTAAACAAGAAGAGGTTCATCTCACAAAAATCAAGCAAGGATATATGGAAGGGTTATTCTAGGATGCCTGTAAACTTCAAATATCACTTGGTCTTCAACAGTGGAACTTGAATCACCCAAGTGTTTATAAGTCTTAGTTTATACATAGTTTTAATTAACATTTCGTGATGATTTTATTGGCTTTCCTTTGATATATTTGAATTGACACATGTTTTATTTATTATTTGTTTTTACAATTTTTTTAGAAAATTTAGGGACGGTATGAAGATTTGAAGGTTAGTAACCGTGATGTCGAAAAGAGTTAAAAAATGTCAAAGTCAACAAAGTAGGATACAAACCATATGATAAGGATACACCATGTATTAAGTGACATAGAGAAGAATCTAAAAAAAGTCAATCATCGCCTTTTGATGACTCACTAGACCCCATATTAGGAGGATGCATATACTATTACCCTAGACACTTGAACCTAAATTTCAACTATAATAATGAACATAATGATAGAATTTAGGCGAGTTCAACCAAACGTTGTTACCAATGAACTTGGATTTATTTTGGAGTATCTTGAAGCTTAACTAAAAACATATTCAGGTAGGAACCATATGTCAAAAGTAATAAACTAGCATTTCTATAAATTCTAATACAATACAATAATCAAAGAAAGTAGTAATTGCAATGCACATTACTATTGAAATAATATAAATTATGAATACAAAATGTGAAAACTAATTTAGTGACCAAGGCTTCGTGTTTAACACGTGTCCTTTAATACAAATTCTGACTCTCCCAATAAAACTCAAATGTTTCCTAGGGTACAAAAGCCGAAGCTATATGTACGGTCGGGGAAGACTCTAAACCTAAAAGTATACCATGTAGTAGAGAAGAAGACTATTAGATCTTAAGAGAAAATAGAAAGAGCTCAAGTATGAGCATGTTGGTGTGTGTGTGTGTGTGTGTGTTTTGTGTTTTAGGTGTGTCTAGCAACTATCGGTCACCTTGTATTTATAGTGAACCAAACGTTTAAGCATCCTTCAAGTCATTACTCAAAAATAAAATTCAATTTTAAAACATTCAATTGTTTTAATTCATTGAGTAAACACCCAAAGTTGTAACACATAAAATGAATAAAACTAAAATATTTTATTCAAAGTAAATTACCTTTTATTTATTTATTTTAACATATTATAAAAATTCTAACAATCCCCCTTCTGTGAAATTAAACCAAGCTTATTTTTCTCATGTGAAAAACCTAAGTCTACATATTTTCTCTATCAGTCCCCCACAAGGATGAAACCCATAGTCTCCTAATATCAAGATACAATTTAACAGTTAAATATTATCGGACAGGTAGGTATTAGTTTTGAATCCTCCATTATGATGAATACTTAGACTCTTGGTGATTTGGTAGGCGTGATGTCCTTGAACCAATCACCATTAATGCAGATGGCCATATACATCACACAATAATATCCCTGGTCTGATCAACCCTTCATAGTTGTGTTCATTCTATTCGTATTTCACTAGCCTGGTTTAGTGAGAGCTGTAGGAATTGTGCCCCAAACAATCCATTCAAATAGACGACACTTCTCTCTTCACATACGTGATATTTAATAATCACTAAAGACATTAGGTTCTTTATGATTACCATAAATCTTTAAGCATACATTATTCTTATCCTCTAACCATGTCACTTATTGGTATAGGAATGGGCTCCAAAGTATTTATCTTCTATTTATGTTTTAGGTACCCCCTATAGTGATCGTAGTTCATGTAGTTAGGTTATCCTATTGAACCTAGATCTAAGGTCTCTAGTCACATAAGTTAGGTTTTCCATTACACTCCCTCTTTCATGGGCTTTAGTCTTATTCTAATTGATGAATTCTAAACGAACTCTCTGCTAAAGCCTTTTGTTATCTATAAACTTCAGATAGTTAATCTTGATAAACCCCGTTGAGAGTAGTTATCGTACCATATTATCTCTATGTCTAATGTTCCTTGATTTGCCATTATACATTGATCTTTCAGCTCTACCAATCGATTCTTGACTATCACAATGCACGTAAATAGCCGACAAAGGCTTTGGCCATCTTGGAATGTCTTCTACAAATTGACATATCCATTCCGTCTCTTCACCAGGTTAATATAAGGTGATGAACTGATTTTCCATCATGGATCTAGTTATAACCATTTGCTTAGATGACTTCCAAGCTATAGTTGTACTACCAAAGGTGAAGACATACCCTCTGGTTAATCACTCTATCCATCGATCATAATTGCATCATGATTATAATATAGTCTATAACCTGTTATGTATATTAAGTACCTTAGAACCCTTGTTATACTTTTCCAATTTACAAGCCTTGGATTACTAGTATATTTGCTTAGACGACTCACGACATAAGCCAAGTCAGGTCTAGTACATGCTACAAGATACATTAGACTACCAATGATCCTTGAGTACTCTAACTGAGCAATCGCTTCACCTCTGTTCGGTTGGGACAGATAAGGCTGGTACAACCAAAACAACACTTAGAAGAATTTTGATACAACTGAAGAAAGACTATTGAATACAAATATGCACTTTCGAATTCATGTTAAAGAACGTCCGAAGAGGAACTCAATCTTCTGAGACTAAGTAATTCCTCTTCGGAAGATAAACACTAAGAAGTTTCAAGACAAGGACTTTCGAGGTATAAAGTCTTGAAGACCAGCAGAAGCCTTGGAAGAAGTTGATTCTTCCGAAGTAAAAACTGTTGGACCCTGAAAGGATCATACGTGCCAATTCAAGTGGTGGATTGATGGTTGTTCTAGTGAAATCCCACAAGTCCAAGAAGACATGCGGATGAAGAATCTACATCAACAATAGAAGACAATTGTTGGCTATTCGCATTTGTACATGCGGATGACCACAAAACAAATGTTCACAAGTGTTTGTTCTTCCGCATTTACAAATGCGGACAGCCGAAGAAATGCTGACAAGGATTTTGTACATCCGCATTTACTAATGCGAATGCTCAGCAACAAATGCGCCAAGTGTTTGTTCATCCGCATTTTTCAATGCTGATGACCAAACACTAATACGATAGAAGAAAACAAATGCTGATGAAGATCAACATGTCCGCATTAGTTAATACGGATGGACAACAACAGATGCTGATAACGACTTTTTGTACATGGATTAGATTATAGTACAGGGATAATTTAGTCTTTTTGTAAAGGCTTCTTGTCAGCCTATAAATAGAATAGAAATCCTCGTATGTGAGGTGACTATTGACTAACACTAGATAATCATAATATTTTGTTTAGTCTTAAGTTAAGAAGGTGTATTCTTACTGTTTAATGCTCAAACCCTAGCATTCATTGTAACCGTTCACCTCAATTAATACAAAGAGCATTTTCGAGTACTTTTTGCATTCAATGTTCTATGATTGTATGATTCCACCATATAATCATTGACTCAATCATCATATTCGATCCTAGTTGATTCATATCAACTAAGAATATCATTCTCACACCCAGTCAATTGGTATCAGAGCTTTGGCTCTCGGTTCATCTTCAGATCTACTCAGATCTGAACTAAAACTTGATTGATCTGGTGATTGAGTTGCTGATAGAGTGTTCGACTACCTCTAAATCAGTAAACAGGCTAAAACTCTGCTGAAAACCTCGACAGTCCCTGTTCACTCAAAAGCATTCACAAGAACAAATCTGTGAACAGCTTGCTCAACCATAAAATCAGAACAAGAACATCATCAACATCTGAATATTCACATATTAAAAAGACCAGAAAAGTTATAGGAGGAGTTCTAACAAATCTCAGTTTATACCCATCAGATTTATTTACATAAGACTGTTTTTGGACTATTTGGACTTAACAATCAATCAATCTAAGCATTATTCCAACATGTTAAAAACAAGCTTATTAAAATGGACTATCATAATTTTGTTGAACTTGGTCATACTCCTAAACCTCCTATGCTAAAACACAACTCTGAGTTTAAGCAATGGAAATTCAGGTTTATGAATTATATTACAGGTGTAGATCCGGATTACTGGATATCCATATGCAAAGGACCTCACATCCCTGTGACACTCTCAGCTGACCAAGCTGCCTTGTATAAGAAATCAAGAATACCTATAGAAGATCTAACTCTTGATGATGATGATTATAAGAAGACCAAGATTGACCTTAAAGCATACTCCATTCTCACTCAAGCTTTGAAAATGGATGTGCTTAAGAGACTGGAGAAATATGGAACAACTAAAGCTGTTTGGGATGCACTACTTATCATGTGTGAAGGCAACAGTGAAGTAGCAGAAATCAACAAGGATAAATTGGTCAACCAATATGAAACCTTCCATCACTCCAAGGGGGAGTCATCTCAAAACATCTGCATAGGTTTGTGCAGCTTGTTAATGATCTTGAGATTATAGGGGTTACATACAAAGTGAAGGAGCTGAACAAGAAGATGCTGCATAGTCTCCCTGAAAGTTGGAAACAGAATGTGACTATTCTGTACAACACACTTGATCTAGAAAGTACAACTCTAGATATCATGATTGCAAAGATTGAAGCTCTAGAGCTTGATGAAAGGAGCAGAAATCTTAGTGGACCTCAAGTCATTAAAGCCTACAAATTTCGTTCAGAAACTCATTCTGTGGAAAATGCATTCATCACAGAAGAAGATGATTTCCTATCATCTAGAGATCAAGTGAAATTAACCAGATTCATTGCTTCTCATTCAACCAACAAGCCATCAACCTCATTACAGTCTATTGGGTTTACTGCCACTCCCTCAAGTACTCCTAAAGACCCAAGATCTGAAGAGCAAAAGGCAACTTACAATGCATTTGTTGCTAGCTTTGAAGCTTACTTGGGAGGAAGAATCACTTCTGCTCATCTAATCCAAGAAGACTTGGAAGAAATGGATCCAGATGATGTAAAAGAAATGTATTTGCAATGGCAAATGGCTATGATAGCAATGAGAGCCAATAAGTTTTTCAGGGAAGGAAGGAAGTTGAATCTCAATAAAAACACCAAACTTGGATATGACAAATTCAAGGTCAAATGCTTCAACTATAGCAGCCAACCACTTCAAATGTTCTTGTCATCAGACAAGATGGAGTTTGTGATTGGAGTCTGTATGCAGAGGAAAATCCAACTCCTATGCCATTTGAGGTAAAATCCAATCTTTGTAGTGATAAATGCATTGCTGAACTGTAAGGTTATTGTGAGCATAATCTTAAATTGGCTGCTAAACTAAAAGAAGAAAAGGTCAAGTTAGAGATGCTTAAAAGAGAAATTAAAGGTTTTTGAATTAAAATCAAATCACTCATCTTTGACTTTGAAAAACTGCATGGTGAAATGTATACTCTTGCAGCTGAGAATGAGCAGCTAACTGAAAAGTTAGCTCAATCAAAAGCTGAGCAATCACTTACTGAATTGAAACTCGAAAAGTTTCAAATGTCTTCAGTCAAGCTGCAAGAGATGCTAGATTCACAAAAGGATCCCAAGGATATCATTGGGATTGGGTATAATTCATGTCCCCCACCTTACAATGACAGTTACACTGTCATGCCTGAGTCTGTCACACTCATTAGGCAAAACGAACCTAAAACTATTAAAGCAAAATCAGTAGTAAAACAAGTCACAAATCCTCAAAATAAACCAAATGTTTATATTGAAAGAAATGAGGAGAAAATTAAATTAGGTCATCCAATTAAAATCAAGGAGTGCTTAGACAAGACAATGAATGTCATCAAACCAAAAAGCCCAATCAAAGCCATTGTACCTTTTATGAAATTCATTCCTGCAATTTCCAAAGAAAAGAATAAAATCAACTTTTTTGAGAAAACATCTGATGAAAGCAGATCGACTTTGAATTGATTTTTAAATTTTCGACATACTATTTAAATTTATTATGGTTTCATAGTTCGAAAATTCATATGACCAAGATGTGCATGCCAATCATATTTTTAGACTGCTCAAGCATTAAAGTAGAAGTACTAACCTTGTTATTCATGATATTTTTCACAACCATTACACATAATTTAATCATTGAATTAAAGGAATTCTCTTTTCTAACAAACACTTTGTTCTTGGTCAACACGATCTTATCACTTCCAATAAGAGTTTATAACCAAACTTATTAAGCAATCATCCCAAGACAAGATTCTTGTGAATCTTGGAAACATACAAAGTGTTACCCAAAGTAAATTCTTTTTCTAAAGTCATCTTCAAGATCACATTCCTTTCACCCTTGATGTCTGTGTTTTCTTGGTTCCCATGTAGAGCTTCAGATCAACCTTCAACTCCTTAAACAAATTAAAGAGATTCTTTTCACCACAAATATGATGGGTAGCTCTCATGTCAACATACCAATCTTCACCCGCTATGCTGACTTCTGCTGTGTTGATTTCCATTATCATAGGCGATGCCTCGGTGATCACAACAAAAGAGGCATGTCTTCATCCTCCATCCTATGTGCCCTTTCATGCTTTGATGAGTTGCAACTTTAAGGTAGGTGACCATTTTCGCCACAATTGTAGCATTTCTTGTTTAAAGGACCATGCTTTTTTTTCTTCATAAGAGAACCGCATTTTGGGACCAAAGTTCACAACCTTTTCTTTGTCTTTTCCCTTACTAAATCTCTTGTTTCTTTTTAAGGATCGGTCATATTCAACCATGTTGGCCTTAGCCAAATTTGCACTTGCTTTGCCTTAAGAGCCAACATATTGTCCTCTACAACGAACTACAAGATCTTCAATGGTCATCTCCTTTTGTTTATATTTTATTTGTTTTAAAGTCAATCCAAGAAGGAGACAATTTCTTGACCACTAAAGCGACTTGAAAGGTCTCTGCAAGATCGATTTTTGTCACTTAACACTTAGTTTTTCTCTCAAACTCACTTGAATCACACTCGGTTCAGATGATGATGCAAAATCCCTTCTAAGAGTTGATTATAATATACTAAGTAACAAAGAGAACAAAGATATAATTTTCAAAGTACTTGTATATATTACTTCTCAACTCAAAGTATTACAAGACTCTTACAAGCATGTTACATGAGTTACAATAAGAAACTATATATACTAGATCCTATAGCCGAATATACTTTGATACCAGCTGGAAACCTATGACTAAAGCAGATACTACAATGCTAAAGTTAAGGTATCTTAGATAAAGTATTATCTATGATAAGGTCGTTGTGACATGTCTATGACTTACCTTTTGTCACCAACTAAAGTTGGTAAGTGTACTAACTGATAAAAGGTGAACAGTGGAATAAAGTATGGTCAACTACATGGGCGTGGGAAAGCACCATGGAGTATCTCAGAGACTTGTAGCGGAGTGTCAGAAGGGCCATACTTATGTCCACTGGTTCATAGTAGTGTCTTCCGAAGGTTAATTGGCTTCGGAAGAATTTGTTCTTCTGAAGCCACTTATACTTCGGAAGAGGCTACTTCTTCCGAGGCTTGAAGACTTCTTCAGATCTTTATACTTCGGAAGTTGTTGTCTTGATTTTTTCTAAGTCTTGAACTTCGAAAGAGAGAAGTCTTTGTCTTCGGAAGCAGGAGTTTTCCTTCGAAAGATCCTTCAGACATGATCTTTGGAAGTTCTGTCTTTGCCTTCGGAAGAACTCCATTTGCCTTCAAAGGTTCTCTACTTAGCTTTAGAATACCTTTACAAGTTGTACCAAAATTTGTCTAAGTGTTTTTGTTTTGGTTGCACAAGCCTTTCTAGATCTAACAACTCCCCCTAGGCTGATGCTACCAAAACCTCACTTATTCCTGCTTCTCAAAACCTTCGCACCATGGACAGAAGATGTTTATCTGTTTCTTTGTTCTTCCCTGAAGTGGTGCTGAGAAGTTTGTACAAGTCATTCATGGATAGGAGATCCAGTCTATCACTCTGAATGACATGTACCCTTTGTTGTACCCCCCTGAAGAGAGCTAGTTGACGGGAGTCGTGGTCATACTCCCATCTAACTATGGATTCAAGTTCAGGACCTTCAACTTGTTAGGACCTGGTATTTGATCGAAATACCTAGTGATTGCGTGTTAAACCAACTCAAATAGTGCGGAATCCTATTTGATTGGCGATCCAATCAGTGAGAACACACGATGAATCAATCGAGAATTGAAATCAACGTCAGAAATCGATTAGGAACCGATCTGATGTGTTCTGTGAACTTGGAGAACGATTTGGGAGGCTTCTGGACGGCTAGGGTACGTCTGGAATCGTAATGAGATGAATGCTTACGTTTTCCCACGAATTGGGTCTATTTATAGGTTAGTATTGTTCAATCGTGCGACTGGGCCATAGTATGGTTCAGTCGTGCGATTGAACCATGCGGTTGATTCATCCGCACGACTGAGTGTTCAGTCGTGCGATTGAGTCAATCTTATGTGTCAATCATACGACTGATCCAGTCTCTTGGTTCAGTCGTGCGATTGAGTCAATCGTATGAAGTTATTCATGCGTGTGGTCCATTCGCATGGGCCATTCGCATGAGAACTTCATTAAGTTAAGTTTGAATGTTTTAATTAATATAACATAATGTGCAATCATTCAAACATTCATAAACCCAATCAATTCAATCACAACTTATTAATGAAATATTAAACATCACAAGTAACAACCAATTCATATCATTTCATTAATTGATACAATTACATCATAATCAGACAGACAAGATTTATTACATTACAACTCATGATCTAGGGACATACATGCATCAACAAACTCCCCCTTGGACCTAGATCTATCTAATCTCTTGTCTTCTGCATCACCTCCTTATACTTTTTGTACTTCTCCTCTTTAGTGACTCCTGCGTGTATCTCGAACGCAAAGCAAAGTCGTATAACATTTTGGAACTGGAGAGCTTGTACAATGTCTTGTGTGTCATAGAACAGTGGCCACTTGTATAATGTGTAGACATCATTAGCAGACAAGTTGGTTAACCACATCGGGTCGAATACCCTGATAGTATCCATTTGGCCCTCTTTATTCAGAACTATGACAGCTTCAGCGGTTCTCCAATCATAGTACCACCATTTGAAGTGTGGAGTGAAGTCCTGTGGCATTTCCCTGAGAGGGATTCTCGACATAGTACGCGGGGGACTCCACTTCAGCACAATCTTGGGTTTGCCAGTAATGGCATCAACCTCAGACCTTCTTATATACCTCGTAGGCTGTTGTGGTCTGAAGTTAACCCATCGGGTGTGGTACTCCTTTTTCAGGGCAGCCTCAAACCAGCCTGACATCTTTCTTGGGTCAGCATACAGCAGCTTTAGCTTAGCCAGCTGGTTGAGCTCAAAACCAGGTAGAGTCTTCAGATCATGTGGGAACCTGAAGTACTCTATGCCCTGCTCCCTCTTAACTGCATAAGCGTTAAGGTCATCAAAATAAGCCCATGAGATAATCCTGCCTGACACCTTATGGTGTTTCTTGACTCTGTAGAGCTTGGTGTAGGCATCTCTCTTTGGTGCAGCACGCTGGGCTCTTACTTCTTCAAAACAGGCAGCCCACTCAGCCTTGCGAATGTCTACATCATCGTTGGAGGCTTGGGCTGTTCCTTCAGTCTTTTCAGTTTCCTGCTCCATCTTGTCTAGTACCTCAAAAGTATCACTGACTAGGGATTCACCCAGATTGGGGACCACATTTCCCTCGGCGTCAGCATACTGAGGGTACTCTTCTGCAGTAATGTCTTCAACCTCAACTTCATCAATGTCATTAAGTTCCTCATCACTGGTTGAATCAACTGTTGGAGCGTCCTTGACTATTTCATCGGGATTGAGTCTGAACATCTCTGCCAGTTGCTCATCAGATAGGTCATGAATTATTTCCCCTTCTTCAGGGGTATAACTCACAGACCGTCTCACTATCCCTTGTAGGTCAAGAATCATGGTTAATTGAGTCTTGACCATTTGAAGGGGAGCAAAGTCAAACTCATCCCTTTGAAAGTTTGGATCTGTTTGATATAAACATTCAACACATAAACCATTAGTAATTAATCAAACAGACTTATATTAACTTAATATATAAACATTTAACACACTTGTTTTTCATTACATGATTCAAGTACAAAATAAATAAATACATAAGACATCTAATCAGTACTTTTGTCTTGAATCTGGGGCGTGTCGCTCGGAGGAGCAGAAGTGGTGGATGACTGGTCCTGTCGATGCTTAGATCTTCGCTCTTGACCTGAAGCAGAGGCCGATGCAGCCGCATCCCCTCCTTCTGCTTCGTCATCATCATCATGACCTTCTGTCCTGTCTTCCTCAGTCTCCTCATCATCATCATCTTCCTCATCATCATCATCATCTTCATCATCACCATCTCCATCATCCCCGTCACCTTCCTTTAGCTTCAGGGGCTCATCCTTCGACCCCTTTAGCCTCAGCATAATCGTCTTGTTGGTCGTCTCCAACTCCTCTATACGTTTGACGGACTGAGCCTGCAGGTCCTGGAGTTGGGACACCTCGACTCTCTGCTGGTCGATCACCCGAGCCTGCTCTGCCATTTGCTGAGACTGGGCAGCAGTCAGGTCGGTCAGCTGGCGGATCTGCGCCGCCTTCTCCTCATCTGCAGCAAGCAGACGCATCACCATACGGTTAAGCGCTGAGAGCTGCTCCTCTACCCCGATGTGAGGTAGAGTAAATCCATAAGCATGTGAAGGCTGGGCTGAGGGTCCAGCATGATGTGTGGTGGTGGTGGCAGTGGCAGTGGTGAATATGGGTCGGTGGGCTGATGCTGGTGAAGTAGGTGTGAATGGTCTGGTGGTGGATGGGAAGGATACAGTGGTGGTAGGTAAGGTGGTGGATGTGGTAGTGGGAGTAGTGGATGTGGTGGCTGTGGTGATGGGTGGTATGTCAGTAGTGGTGGTAGTGGTGGCTGTGGTGGTGGAAGTAGTAGTGACGAAGGTCAGGCGACGCTTCTTCTTCTTCAATCCATGGGGTTGAGCCATCCGCTTCCTCCTAGTCCCGGTGGAAGTGGATGCTCCCCCTGCAGCTCTGCTCACTAAGCCCGGAACATAGTTCGGGTCAGTCTCTCTCTCTGAGGAGTCCCGAGGGTGTTCACCAACCACCCTAAGCCCGTGGTCTGTGGGAACAACTTTACTTCCCACAGTCCTGGTGAGGGGCTCCTCATCTGACTCCTCCTCCTCTAGATCACCAGCCACAAACTCCTGATGGAAACCGGCCATCTCAGCGACCTCTCCGGCAGTGGCTGACCCCGGGGGAATAACGTCTGAATCAGTGCCTCTAGATGGAGCAGGCATATCATCCCCGGCGTCGCCGCTATCATCATCATCAGAGTCAGTATCTGGTATAGCAATATGCTCAACATCCGAATCACTGTCATCGTGGCGCCACTTTCTCTTGGCTGGCGCCACATAATCAGCACGGGCCAGATGCCCAAACACCTCCTGACAGGGGGCTTCACCTGCTTCCCCCTGTATACCTTCATCCGGCCAAGCGTCGTGTCATCCATGACCTCAAGAGCAACAGCATCATCCTTCTCCTTTGGCAGGGAGGGAGCTTCTGGTCAATGATCATCTGCATAAATCTGGGGTACATACAGAAGCCTCCTTCCCTTTCCCCTCGATGTTCTCCACCAGGTAGGTGAATATCATCTTGGAGAAGCTGAACGGGTGGTTCAGCACCAACGCAACATACGCGTTCTGGATCTGGTCGGAAAGCTCATCAAAACCTCCCTTCCTGGAAGCTATACACTTTAGCAGCACGTGCGCAAGGTACTTAAACTGGGGACAGAGGTTACTCTTGTTGAGTACCCCAGCATTGATGTCCCCAGAGTACTTGGCTCTCATGAAACATCCTCTGACAGTGAGGGGGTGTAGACGAGTGGGGACAATCAGCATCGTCCCCAAGCTGTAGAACAATCCTCAGATCCTCCTCTGATACAGTGATAGCCTCACCAAAAATCGAACTCCTGATGCAATGAGGCTCAGAGGATCTATCAACAGATGCGCCTTCCCAGAAGGCCTGCTGCACTGATCTATACGGAGTGCATGGTGTAGCAATAGCATGAGCGATCCTGGATCTCAACAAAAACGTAATAATCCCCGAGAAGTCAGCTGCGTTCCTGGATGTCAAATCCAGATGAGCACATATGTTGTGCTTGGTGCTCATGGTCCATCGACTCGCCATCTGTAACACATAACAATATAAACATTAGTTCCTTTGGCTAAGAGTATAATAAACACTTAGACTTTGAATAAAATCTCTGTCATGCGATTGAAGTTGTACGACTGAAGACAGTCGTGCGACTGAACCGTGCGATTGAACTTCAGACGTGCGAATGACCTCATGCGCACGACTGAGTGTGCGACTGGCTCATGCGCATGTACTCTTATGCGGTTACACCAGTCGTGCGACTGAGTCTCATTCGCATAGTTCAGTCGTGCGGTTAAGTGAATCGTTCCCTTCAGTCGTGCGACTGAAGTTCATCCGGACGACCAGTCGTCTGTCTCAGTTGTTCAGTCGTCAATCGTTCGAAACTTCACAAACTAAGTCTTTTAACTCAATTAACCGGTTCATTAGAGTCGCATTCTCTTTACTAATAACCTATTTTACTTAATTTTAACATTTTGCTTGGTTTTAATAGGTTATTAGGGTTTGCTTGTCTCGGTCCACTTTTCACAGTCGAACAATCCCAATTAGGGTTCCAATCTTTCTGTTTTTGATGAAAGAAGACTGCAACCTACCTGTATGATGAATGTCGAAAGTCAGTGAATCACAATCAGAGGTAAAACTAGGGCAAATCAAATTTTGGCAGAGTAACGGTAGGGAGTGCGATTTAGGGGCGATTTGAGGGTGATGAGTCTCTGCGACCGACTCCACCTCTATTTATACCAACCCTAGATCCAATCGTGCGACTGAGTTCATACGCACCTTTCAGTCGTGCGAGTGGGACTCAGTCGTGCGATTGGTCAGTCGCCCTTCTCCAGTCGTCCGACTGAAGTTCAGTCGTGCGACTGACTCACTCGTTCGCACTTAAGCCTCCGACTGGACTAATCGTATGGTCCATTCGGTTGGATGGTCCATACTCATAGTTCATTCGTGCGAATGGACTTCATTCGTATGGTTAGCCCATACGTATGGTCCATTCGTGCGAATGGGTCATACTTAGTTAATTTTCTGCCATTTTTACCAATTTACTTTTAAACTCTTTTATATTAATTAAATTAACGTTATGAGCCTTTGATCATCTCAGACATGATCCTTTTATCTTGAAAACACTTTGATCACCTCAGACGTGATCCTTTTATCCACTTTGGTCACCTCAGACGTGACCCTTTTAAAAACACTTTGTCACCTCAGACGTGACTAATTTAACCTTTCAAAGCACATATGGTCATCTCAGACATGACCTTTTTAGTGAGTTGATTCCTTCTGATTTTCCTGATGTAGCCCGACACTTGACTAAAATTAAAATTAAAACGACTAACTAATTTAAGACTTTAAACTAATTACATAAAAAGACATATTTTTGGCTTTTTGTGAGAGATAAATCCAGAGATTGATATCTACGGGATTTGGTTCGGGAGTAGATAGCTTCAACTTAGATTGATCATATCTGGACCAATTCAATTTTTGGAATCATACAGGCAATTCAAATCATTTGGGACTAGTTATTAAACCTTTTGATGCTCAAGTTCTCGGTGTTCATCCAGAGTCGTTAGCAACATAAGGAAATCATACTGAAACTCTTAGATTTTCACATTGATTTGAACCTTTGAGAATGTAGCCACAATGATTGTCAGTATGTTTGTCCACTTAAATCCATACACAGACTTTTGACACAGACTGGTGACTTATTTAGGTTTAATTATTTCAACTAACATTTGTGGATCCCACACTTATATGGTAATCAACATTCCTCAGGAGCTTTTGAGCGGTCTACGGGTATTATTACAAGAAGAGACTATTCTTAGAGCTTTCAAAGAGAAGCCTGTCCTCAGGTCAGTGCCATCGCACAGCAGAGAGGCGGCAAACAACAATGAATTCTAGAATATCTAGGTTATGCTTATCCTCAGGTCAGTGCCATCGCACAGCAGAGAGGCACACAACCTATCTCCTTGTTAGAGCAGCTTATTTTATTTTGCACAAAATGCACCAACAACATAAGTCATTAGCTTTATTGCATTTGTCTTTCATTTTTTTTTTTTGCTTTGCTCTAATTATGGTCATCCGCACACATTTGTGGCGTTTAATTGCTCATTACCCCTTATTGGAATATTGTTGATTGTGTTAACCAGTGATAAGATGGAAGCCCACAGTCAGTTGAACAACTTAGTTTTATCTTGAGATCACCAATCAGGTCTATTTGTCTATTGTGTTGAATCTACCAACATATCATATATGGTCTAGCAGCCTCTAAGTCTACTTTCTTTGTGTCACCTTAGGAGTTGCCAGTTTTCTATCATCTTCCCTTTTTGTATTGCTTAGATTACACAGATTTATACTTTGAACTTTTGCATCTTTCTAAAACTTAAATTTTAAAGTCCCTCTTGATTTGTTCCTGTGTACTATCATTTTCCAAAGGTATTGAATCGGTATCACAGACACAATCTACCTTATTTCAACTAGTTACTCCTTCTCCCTCTTTTTTTTTTTTTTTTTTAATGTTAACTTGCTGACATATTCTCCCCCTAAAATACTGAAATCATTTCTGGTTTAATTATTTTAGGATTTTAATAAACAGCAAAATAACATGAGTATAAATAAAATAAAATAAATAGACAAATAAAATTAAATAAAATAAACTTTAACTAAACTACATCGGACTACACATTGTCATCATCAGGAATTACCTCACTTTTCTTTTTAACGCCGTTGACCTCTAATAAATATTGAAAACGTGGTTTATCAAAGGCTTTAGTATAGAGGTCAGCGCGTTGAAAATCAGTATTAATTTTAACCACATCAATTAAGTTCTTTTCAAAGCAATCTCTTATGAAATGGTATTTAATACCGATGTGTTTGGTCTTAGGATGTTGGACCGGATTTTTAGTTACTGCAATTGCAGCAGAGTTATCAACAAAAATAGGAGTAGATGAGAATTTTAAACCGTAATCCCGCATTTGCTGTTGAATCCAGATGATTTGTGAACAGCAACTTGCAGCAGCAACATATTCGGCTTCACAGGTTGACAATGCAACCGATGTCTGCTTCTTACACTGCCAGGTAACTAATCTTCTCCCAAAGAATTGACACCCGCTGATGTAGACTTGTAGTTCATCTTGCAGCCCCCGTAATCCGAGTCACTATACGCGGTAAGCTCAAAGTCATCATCATGAGGATACCACAATCCAAGTGTGGGTGTACCCTTCAGATAACGAAAAATCCTCTTGACCCCGATCAGATGGTTGACCTTTGGTTTAGCCTGATATCTAGAACATAGACATGTAGCATACATAATATCAGGTCTTGAGGCAGTGAGATACATGAGGGATCCAATCATTCCTCGGTACATAGTGGCATCTACTAGATCTCCATTCTCATCAGGTGCTATATCATGATTGTAGCAAGTGGAGTCCCAGCAGCAGAAGCATTCTCCATGTCAAAGCGACTGAGAATGTCTCCTACATACTTGGTCTGATGTAGAAAGATTCCATTGGGTGTTTGATCCACCTGTAACCCGAGAAAGAACTTCATCTCCCCCATAGCACTCATCTCAAACTCTTTCTTCATTACTGCTTCAAACTCTTTACATAACTCTTCGTTCTTTGACCCGAAGATTATGTCATCAACATATATCTGTACAAGCAGTAGGTCGCCATCCTTTTCTTTAATAAACAGTGTACAGTCAATTACTCCCCTGCGAAAGCCGTGTTTCACCAGATGAGTTGAGAGTTTCTCATACCAAGCTCGAGGAGCTTGATGAAGCCCATATAAAGCTTTGTCGAGCTTGTAAACTCTATCCCGATGATAAGGATCTTCAAATCCCTCGGGTTGACTTACATAGACTGTTTCCCTGATTTCCCCATGAAGGAATGCACTCTTTACATCTAATTGGTAGACTTTGATCTTCATGTACGATGCATAGGCAAGGAAGATACGAATAGCTTCCATCCTTGCCACGGGTGCAAACACCTCATTATAGTCAATTCCCTCGACTTGGCGAAAACCTTGAACCACCAGTCGAGCTTTGTTCCTGATAATGACCCCTTGGTCATCCTTCTTGCATTTTAGTACCCATTTAGTGCCAATGACTTTAGCACCTTTAGGTCTATCAACCAGAGTCCATACACCTAACTTCTTAAACTGCAGAAGTTCTTCTTGCATGGCACTCACCCACGCCTCATCATTTAGTGCCTCACTGACATATTTTGGCTCAACCTGCGAGACAAAACATCGATAAGCACCATCATGAATGTATCCTTTCTCCATAACCGAGGCGTAATCAGCTGAGTATAACTGATTTCGGGTTTGTACTCCTGATCTGACATCCCCAATAACATTGTCAAGGGGATGATAGACGTTTAGTCGTGATCCTGGAGTAGTAGGAACAGCCACCTCAGAACCGAGATTATGAACATTTTGTTCTGCATCTGAGGTAGTTGGAGTTTGAGGTTCTGAAGTCGAAGGGCATCACTCGTAGATGCTTGTGGACTTTCAGGAACTGGAACCTGTTCCTCCTGACTGTTCTGGTCATCTGCTTCAGTTTCATCTTCAGAAGAGGAGTCACTTCATCGACTACTCCCCCTGACTGAGTAGATGATTCTCCCTGTGTGCTAGATGGTGTATTCAGAATATCATACATCATCCTAGTAGCTAACTCATCATCCGAGGGAGAGAGAGGTATGTTGAAGGACTTGAAGAATCCATCATAATCGAAGAAGTATGCAGGTCCTTTGCCTGTAGGTGGTGTGGTATATCTCTGAACGTCGACATTACACCACACTTCTACAAGACCCGTTGAGTTATTGTAAACTCGCTTATTCGGTATGTTGTATCCTAGAAAGATTCCTTCATCTGCCTTCTCGCTGAATTTTCCTTCTTGTGTCTTCTTCAGAAGTGTACACGGCGCGCCAAAAGGTTCAAGATACTCCAAATTCGGTTTGCGTCTTTGTAGTAGCTCATAACATGTCTTTCCGTGGCGCTTGACTATTAGGACTCGATTCAGTGTATAACATGCATTTGCTACTGCCTCATTCCAGAATTGGATAGGCAGTTTCGAGTCAGCCAGCATAGTCCGTGCAGTCTCTATCAAGCTTCTATTTTTCCTCTCAGCAACACCATTCATCTGAGGCGTGTAGGCTGAAGTGAATTGATGAACAATTCCCTTTTCCTTGCAGTATGCCTCCATCCATTGATTCTTGAATTCTGTCCCGTTGTCTGAGCGTACTTGTCTAACTTTTAGCTTGTAGAGAGATTCCAGAGTGGTGACTAATTCCTTGAATGACTCAAATGTTTCTGATTTGGATTTCAGAAACATTACCCAAGTGAACCTTGAGTAGTCATCAGTGACCACAAAACAGTACAAATCGCCTGCAATGCTCCTTGTACTGACTGGACCAAACAGATCCATGTGAAGAAGTTCAAGAGGAAGTTCTATTGAATGAACTTTCTTTTCCTTATGAGACTTCTTTGTCTGTTTGCCTTTCTTGCAAGCTACACAAAAGTCAGGAAGTTGGAAGTTCTTGACATTTACTCCTCTTACTAAATCCTTCTGAATCAAATGATTCATCTTCCTTTGACTAATGTGTCCCATTCTCCTATGCCAGGAGATTGAGTCCTTCTCAGTAGCTTTAGATAGAAAGCACTGAACCTCATGATCCGTTGTAGCAGCTGTTGACAGATCCAAGACATAAAGGTCTTTATATCTTGAAGCAGTCATCAGAACTTGGTCCTCTGGGATCATGTAGTCTTTCTTCAGCACGTAACACTTCTTGTTGTCGAAGATGACTTTAAATCCTTTATCGCAGATTTGGGAAACAGAAAGTAAGTTATTCTGAAGTTGTTGAACGTAGTTCACCTTATCAAACTTAACTTTCTGATTTCCCACTTCTCCCTGTGCTGTGATGTATCCTCCCTTGTTTCCTGCAAAGGAAACATGCCCTCCTTTTATTTGTTTGACGTTTGATAAAAGGGCTCTATTTCCTGTCATGTGCCTGGATGCTCCGCTGTCTATAATCCACGTGTTAGTCTCAGCGCTATATCGAACACCCTGCACATATCAAGTAAATGTATTAGTTTAGGTTAGGAACCCAAGCCTTTACTGTCTTGGGTTTCCCAGAGGCATCACACATCATAAACTCTACCCATTGACCCTTAGAGGGTGAGGGTAGCTCAGATTCCTTCTTGTCATCAGTATCAGACACACAGGATGACTTCTCTTTCCATAAGCCAGATTTGTGCAATGCCTGTTTATGATAAACAGTCGTCTGGCTTACAGGTTGGACTTTAGGTTCACTAGATCTTCTAGGTGGAGTTAGAGAACTCCTCTTAGAAGACCTAGGTCTAGAGTCCTGAAGATCAATCTTCTTCCTAGGTGTCTGATAGAAAGGACAATAGGAAGCAATGTGTCCACATTCTCCACAGTTGTAGCATGATCTGCTATCAACTTTATGAGTAGACTTTCTTTGTGGAGAAATGCGTGACACTCTAGTAACATCAATCACTTTAGGTTTTGACTCTTGCATGTTTGATGTTTTCTCTGGTTTAACAAATTTAACTGTTTTAACCTGTTTAACGTGTTCCACTTTTTGGTTAACTGGTTTTTGACTTGTAGCATGTGAAAAATTAACGTTTGAAGTCCTTTTAGGTTCTGATTTGACTCTGTTTGACCCTGACTTTAAGTTAACTTTTTCAAATTCATTTTCCAGATTAACACAAGGCAATTTACCCTTTGCCTTTGAAGTGGCCTCCTTTTGTTTCTGTCCAGATTCAGTAGATGAACATGATGTGTCTGGATCAGTAACAAGAGGAGTGGTCACCACATGATCCTTGATGGGGTTGTTGTTTACTGGTTTAGACTTGGTGTTCATCAAGGTCTCAGGTGGTGGTGGAACCACTTTGTAGCCTAATCCCTCCCCGTTATTCCTTTCTCTCACTAAGTGTTGAACTATGTGTGAAGAACTAGTCCAACTATGCAGTTTCTGTTTTAAGGATTAACTTCTACTTCTAGAACTGCCTTTTGCTTCTTAGTGTCCTCTAGGGAGTTTAGATAGTACCTAATGTCATTTGCTTGGTTAAAGGCAACTACTTCGGTTTCCCTAAGCTGTTTAGTCAATAGGTCTATCTTTTCTTTATAACTATGCTCATTTTGTTTTAGAACTCTATTGGCCTCAGTGCATAGTTGTAAATCTTTTACTAAGTTATCATTGTGATCTAATAACCTAGCAAATTTTTCATCAATGCTATTCCTAAACATATCACAGTTAGAACAAGCATGATTATTAAACATTTGGTCAGTTGTACTTACCTGTGTTGTTTCAGAAGAGTTAGCCATCAACGCAGCATCAGACGTCTCTGGTTCTGGTGATTCTGACTTTTCTGTTTCTGACGTGGAAGTCTCCTCCTTTGGCTTGTAACTGACCTCAGCTGCAGTTGTTTCTTCACTGTGTGACATCGCTATCTCAACTGCTAGATCACCTTCACTCGCAGAATCATCATCAATATCTTCAACACTGGCAATGTTAGATTCTGGTGAGACAAACTAAAACTCCAATCCTGTCCTTCATCATCATGAGCAGTCAAGGCTTTTGGGTCCTTGTTTGATGAAGTAGAACTGGAAGCTTGCTTGTCTTGGCGAGTAAAGGATGAGAACGGGTTCCCATTACCCGTCTTCTTTGGCTTGACACATTCTCTCTTGAAGTGCCCCTTCTCTCCACAGTTGAAGCAGGTCACTTTGCTCTTGTCAAAGCCAAATGTGGTATCCTTAGTAGCTATCAAGTTCTGTCCTGTCTTTTAACAAACTTCTTCGCCCTTCGGACAGCGCTAGCTAAGGCCCACATTATATCCATCCTTTCAAGCTCCATTTCATCTACCTGCTCGTAGTCCTCATCTGCCAGATGGCAGTTTCCAATCTTCCCAGCAACAAGTCCATCATATGAATGAACCACTGCGGCTAAAGATCCATATGCTCTCGTGCTACTTCTACGGTCACATTACCGAGGTTCTCGGTCTTCAATTTGGTAGCACTTGCTTCTGATCCAATATAGTGGGTACATGATGACCCTGACGTGTCTGATCCAGAAGGAGAAGCATGTGAAGGACCTGACGAGCTAGACACAAATGCTGTCTGGAGAGGTGCTCCAGATGTCTTAGCTTGAGGCGTGGCGTTGTATAAAGCTGGATTTTGTGTGTACGAAGACTTCTGTGCTCTATACTTCATCCTTAGTGCTTCTTCACGCAACTTGAGAATGAAGTCATTTATATCCAGCTTTACAAGCATTCCATTCTGTCTAAGATTAGACACAAATGAAGCCCACTTATCAGGCAATCCGTCTGCGAAGTTGCTTACTTTCTCTTCCATAGTCGTTTCCACTCCATGTGTATGCAACTCGCTCATCAAGTGGTAGAATCTGTCTATGACTTCATCTAAACTCTCTCATTACCAATCGATGAGAAGTTATCGAATTCCTTCTTTAACTCCTTTGCCTTGATTGCCTTCAATGATGCATTCCCATCATATCTCTTCTCTAGCTCATCCCACAGTTTCTTGGACTGCTTGTTCTCTGAGTACTGGTGGAATATGTCTTTGGGGATAGACTGAGTGATCAATGCATAAACCCTTTTCTCTGCATTGTACTTTACTTTCTGTGCGTCTGTCATCCCACTTAACGTTAATTTAACTCCATCTGCTCCCACCGGTGTACTATAACCAACCTCTATAGCTTCCCACAGATTAGGATCTACTCCATTGAGGTAGATCTCAAAACGTTGTTTCCAGTGGGAAACTCATCTAAAGTCAAGAGCTTTGGTGGTTTATTGTGATTACCCACCTCACTCTCAAGCAACAGCAGGTTCTGAATCCTTGAGTCCTTCCCAGCAGTAAAGGCTGACATCTGATCTTCCATGGCTAATAAACTTAGTATCTAATCAAATAAACTTTAACTGATGCGACTGAAGGATGCGAATGGTCTAATCGTGCGTATGAACTCTGCGATTGGTTCAACCGTGCGACTGAACAGGGCGAATGGTTCAGTCGTGCGAATGAATCTGGTGCGTATGAGCTATGCGAACGAACGGTTCAGTCGGCCGAATGAAAGTGCGACTAGGTCAAATCGTGCGAATGAGCAGTGCGAATGGAGTCCAGTCGTGCGAATGGGTCACTCGTGCGACTGAAGCTGCTGTTTTGCGAAAATTTCTAGGTTTGACGGGTTTCAGCCGTAAAATTCGAAATTTCACAAGTCCTAATCGCCTAGGTCCGTAGAAACTGAACTTCGATGAGCAGGGAACGTCCAAGATCACTTTGATGCCAAAGTCGCGTTTTTCGTGCAAAAACACAAACTTTTATGCAATCTTGATTGAATCAACACGTAATCAAGAGCCAAGCTCTGATACCACTTGTTTAGGACCTGGTATTTGATCGAAATCCCTAGTGATTGCGTGTTAAACCAACTCAAATAGTGCGGAATCCTATTGAGTGGCGATCCAATCTGTGAGAACACACGATTTAATCAATCGAGAATTGAATCAACGTCAGAAATCGATTAGGAAACGATCTGATGTGTTCTGTGAACTTGGAGAACGATTTGGGAGGCTTCTGGACGGCTAGGGTACGTCTGGAATCGTAATGGGATGAATGCTTACGTTTTCCCACGAATTGGGTCTATTTATAGGTTAGTATTGTTCAATCGTGCGACTGGGCCATAAGTATGGTTCAGTCGTGCGATTGAACCATGCGGTTGATTCATCCGCACGACTGAGTGTTCAGTCGTGCGATTGAGTCAATCTTATGTGTCAATCATACGACTGATCCAGTCTCCTGGTTCAGTCGTGCGATTGAGTCAATCGTATGAAGTTATTCATGCGTGTGGTCCATTCGCATGGGCCATTCGCATGAGAACTTCATTAAGTTAAGTTTGAATGTTTTAATTAATATAACATAATGTGCAATCATTCAAACATTCATAAACCCAATCAATTCAATCACAACTATTAATGAAATATTAAACATCACAAGTAACAACCAATTCATATCATTTCATTAATTTATACAATTACATCATAATCAGACAGACAAGATTTATTACATTACAGCTCATGATCTAGGGACATACATGCATCAACATGAAGATTGTCCTCCCTTGCACTGTGGCAGACAGTGCCTTCTCCCCATCCATAATGACCTCTTGGCAGGTCTTCCAGAATTCAAGCAAGTGATCCTCATACAGAGTAGGATCAATGGTCAGGGAGATGAAATAGTTGGATAGAGTTAAGAATTGGCAAATCTCTGAGAAACTTGCATCTTTCTCAGAGCTTAACAGAGCAACTTAATTATGTTGCCTGTGAAGTTGCATGGAGAAATCTGGGTTGTTTCTGCGGTTAAGGTTGACCATTTCAGAAGCTTAAGGGTAAAGAAAGGTAGAAAGCAAAGGCGGTTTAGAGAAATTAGGTTTGAGGAATAGTGGAATTGAGGAAGATAGTGAAGAAGAGGGGGAACCGTTGGGTATTTATGTGAAAAGGGATTTGAACCAAAGTTAATGAAAGAGGATAAACTTTGAAATTCGTTAGTCGGTCCCACCTCTGAAAAAGTAGTTTACTTTTGCTCAAAAAGTAGTTTTCTTGGAATTTGAAAAGCTTCCGAAGGTAAATTGTCTTCGGAAGTTTTAATAAAAAAAAGCTTCCGAAGCTAAAATGGCTTCGAAAGATTTTCCTGAAAGGCTTGAAAATTTATGCTTCGGAAGAGAAATAAACACTTGGATGCTTTGTATAAGAATCAACAAAGCTTCTGAGAGTTAATTTTGCTTCAGAAGGAAAAAGTCCTTTAAAAACAAATAAGTGTCTGAGATAAGAATTTAAGCTTCGGAAGATAGATTTAGACTTCTTCCGAAGGTAAAATTTCTTAGACAGTTATTTATTTTGAAGATATGATTTTCTTCCGAAGATAAAATTTTATCTTCCGAAGTATCAGAAAATTTTCAAGAATCTAAGGAAAGTCTTCAAAAAGAATTTTACATCCAAAGAAAACATGAGCTTATGAAAGTGATGAACTAGACAACTTAGGACACACATATTTTAAGAAGAAATAATTAGAATTAGTTTTAAGAAAAAGTCTACTCAAAGTTAATCATCCCAATAGCTGATATCAGATATTTAAATCTCTGTTCATCAAAAGCTTTTGTAAACAGATCAGCATATTGTTCATCTGTATGAACTTTGACTAGTTTAATTAATCCCTTTTCATAGTTATCTCTTATTAAATGATACCTGATGTTGATGTGTTTGGTCCTTGAGTGCTGCACAGGGTTCTCAGTGATAGAGATAGCACTATTGTTGTCTATGTGGATAGGAGTCTCTTTGAAGTTAAATCCATAGTCCAACATCTGATTTTGAATCCAAAGCACTTGAGCACAGCAGCTTGCAGCAGCAATGTATTCAGCCTCAGCAGTTGATGCAGACACACAGGATTGTTTCTTGCATTGCCATGAGACAACCCTTCCACCAAGGAATTGACATCCCCCAGATGTAGACTTTGCAGTCATGTTGCAAGCCACCATAATCACTATCTGTATAAGCATACAGATTGAAGTTAGGATTCTTTGGATACCATAGACCAACTGTTGAAGCACCTTTGAGGTATCTTAAAATCCTTTTCGTAGTGATTAAGTGAGACATCTTAGGGTTGGCTTGATATCTTGCACAAATACATGTAGCAAACATGATATCAGGCCTGCTAGCTGTAAGATACATAAGAGACCCAATCATAGCCCTGTATAAATGTTCATCTACACACTCCCCCTCAAGATCAGGTCCAAGGGAGTGGTTTCTGGCTATGGGTGTCTTAGCAATCTTACAATCAGTCATGTTGAACCTCTTGAGTATGTCCTGAACATACTTTGACTGACTTATGAAGATGCCATCTTCAACTTGCTTCACTTGAATTCCCAGAAAGAAATTGAGTTCTCCCATTGCACTCATTTCAAATCTGTGTTTCATCAGCTTCTCAAAGTCTTTGTAGAGCTTTGGATTAGTTGAACTAAAGATGATGTCATCAACATATACTTGAACTAGCAATAAGTCATTTCCCTGTACTTTGATGAAGAGAGTTCCATCTATAGTACCTCTCCTGTATCCATGTTTACAAAGATACTCAGACAGTGTCTCATACCACTTTCTGGGTGCCTGATGCAGCCCATAAAGAGCTTTGTCAAGCTTGCAGACATAATCAGGATGATCAGGGTCTACAAAACCAGGTGGTTGTTTGACATAAACCTCTTCATCAATCACTCCATATAAGAAAGCACACTTTACATCAAGTTGAAAGACCTTGAAGTTCTTGGATGCAGCAAATGCCAGGAATATCCTAACAGCTTCTAATCTTGCTATAGGAGCAAAGACATCAGTGTAGTCAATCCCTTCTTCTTGTGTGTATCCTTGAACAACTAGTCTTGCCTTGTTCTTGATGATAATTCCTCTATCATCCTTCTTATTCCTAAAAACCCATTTGGTTCCAATGGTAGTCTTCCCATGAGGAAGAGGACAAAGGTTCCAAACTTTCTGCCTTTTGAATTTAAGCAGCTCTTGTTGCATAGCTTCAACCCAACTTCCATCCTTTAGAGCTTCATCCACTTTCTTTGGCTCTATCAAACAAGAGTGAAGACAAACATTTGCTTCATGGGTTTGTCCTCTTGTTCTTACTCCTGTGACAACATCTCCAATGATGTTTGTGGTGGGGTGAGACTTGTGGATCCTTAGCTGAGGGATCACAGCAAGTTGCTGAGAAAGATCCAAATTTGAGAAATTTAGATCTGGCATAGATGATTCACCCTCCACATTACACACTTATCAAGATTAACTTGATCCAATGAGTGTGTGACATCATTGATGTTGTCATCTATAGTGTGGTTATTAGCATCAAGAAATTCCTGATCACTATCACCATCACCATTGTTGTCTTCTACAATTGAGGTATCTTTATCTGGTTGAGCAGCCTCTGAGCTGGAATTTGAAGGCATACCAGATGTATCAGCAAATTTGTCATTGTAGTGCTGATAGAGACCTCATTTGCTGAAGTAGTTCCAACTGGAGCTGAAGATGTATGAGTTGAGGGTCTTCCTAGCTCAAATCCTTGGATCAGGATCACCTGTATTTATATTTTCTGCAGATCCTGAAACATTCTCACAAGATTTGTTAAAACAGTTGGTAACTAAATCAAGATCAAACAACCAATCAGGACCAGAACCAGCCACACAGGTGTGTGTTCATTGAAAGTCACATTGGCTGACTCTTCAACAATTCTAGTTCTGAGATTGTATACTCTATAAGCCTTAGCTTGGGAAGAGTATCCAATGAAGTGTCCATCATCTGATTTCTCAGCAAACTTGGCAATTTGATCCTTGGTATTCAAGATGGTGCAGGGACATCCAAATGACCTGAGAAAACCAATGAAAGGTTTCCTCTTGTGCCAAAGTTCATAAGGAGTCTTACCATGTGTCTTAACTACTAAAACTCTGTTTTGCACATAACAAGCAGTATTAACTGCCTCTGCCCAGAAGGTGATGGGCAGTTTAGAGTCAGACAACATAGTTCTTGCAGCTTCAATAAGTGTCCTGTTTCTCCTCTCAGCAACTCCGTTTTGCTGAGGAGTCCTGGGAGCACTATATTGTCTTGTAATACCTTTTTCATCACAAAATGTATCAAGGATTTGGTTCTTGAATTCAGTTCCTTGATCACATCTTATGGTTTTGACCTTGTGATCACTTTGATTCTCAACTTTTACGATGAAATTCTTCAGAATCTCAGGGGTTTCATCCTTAGTTCTAAGAAAGAAAACCCAAGTGAATCTTGTAAAATCATCTGTGATCACTAAACAATAAGAGGTCCTTCCTAGACTCATTACACTGGTAGGGCCAAAGAGATCCATATGTAACAAGTGTAGGGGAGTAGTGATGGAGTTCTTTTCCTTAGGCTTGTGAGATACCTTGTGTTGCTTCCCTTTCAGGCATGCAACACAATGATCATCACTTGTAAACTCTTTCTTTGGCATTCCAGTTACCAAATCATGTTTAATTAATTATTCATGTTCTTAAAGTTTACATGACACATTCTTTTATGCCATAGGAAAGACTCATCACTATTTGATTTAGATAGAAAGCATGAAACTTCTCCAGAGGGAGATGTTTCTTGTAAATCCATATTGTACATGTTCCCTTTCCGGCTCTGAGCAGGATATGTTCATGAGGAATGACCACTCCAGGCTTGAGGACAATGCACTCATGCTCAGTAAAGAGCATGTTATGACTCTGGTCACAAAATTGGGATACACTCAGAAGATTGTACCCAAGCTCCTTAACAAAGTTTACATTCTCAATGCTGAGCTTACAATTTGTGACCTTGCCCCTTCCTGAAATGTAACCACCTTCATCTCCTCCAAAAGCAACTGGTCCTCCATCAATTCTCTCAAAATTATGGAGTAGAGACCTATTGCCTGTCATGTGCCTGGAACAGCCACTGTCAATTATCCAGACATTCCTGCTTGTCTTGAGCTGTTCCTGCACAAAGAAAATGATTAGTTACATTTGAAAACCCAAGCCTTACTTGTCTTGGGCTCACTAAGTGTAATAGAAGGTAATGCAACAATAATAGATCCTATGGTTGTACTAGGGGGATCTTCAGCTGTTGTTGATGGAGAAACTTCAGTCATTTGGTCTTTCTTAGACTTCCATACCACCTTTGGAGTCTTGGACTTGACCTTCAAAACCTTAGAAGCTTTTGGGACTTCACAAGTTTTGATGACTGAACCTTCGGAAGATTCTACAGTCACTACAGCAGACTTCAGTGCTTCGGAAGAACTCCTTTCATCCGAGACCAATTTTACTTCCGAAGGTAATTTTCCATTTACCTTCTTCTTTGATTTGGAGCTTCCGAAGGAAACAGACTTTCCTTCCGAAGCTTGAGACTTCTTGAAACTCTTTGAAGTCTTTGTATTGGTCATGTGGATAGTACTTTTAGGATTGTATGGGCAATCCTTAGCAATGTGAGAGGTACTTTCACACATGACACATAACATTTTCTTCTTCAAAGGAGTCTCCTTATGAGAGCAAGACTGGCTT
This sequence comes from Flaveria ramosissima, assembly GCA_025215565.1. NCBI lineage: Eukaryota > Viridiplantae > Streptophyta > Magnoliopsida > Asterales > Asteraceae > Flaveria > Flaveria ramosissima. Next base: position 14,567,031 of record CM046046.1, on the reverse strand, counting down.
TGGTCACATCCCTTTTCCACCTTCATCTTGGTAGATGCTGAGACAGTTCTTTTGGGCTGTGAACTGTTCTTGGAGTTTGATGGTCCAGGCTGTGCAGCAGTGGTACACAGCAGCTCAGTCTTCTTCTTTGCACTGAGATGATTTGAATAAGAACCAGGACTCTTAACTGAGGAGTCTTGGTTGATGTCTTCAGTCCTAACTACATTGAAACCTGTGACATCCGTCACTTTAAGGTCCGTCAATTGACGTGTTTGTCCGTCATCTATTCTATATTTGGTCATTCCTCATCATAGTTTGACTCATTATGTGGATATCATGTGTGTAATATTATCGTTGTGTGTGCATTCGTTAAAAACCGTGTGTGAACCTTAAAAAGACCTTTAAAACTTTTATTTTTGAAAACGTTAAATATATCATTTTATAAATAAATAATGTTTTAATATAACCATTTCTTAAGTCATGACAGCATTAAATGAACTTTTACAATTAAAATAAAACACCTAACAAAGTCGTTTTTCAACCGAACAAAATTTGGGAAACTCGGGGGTTAAGTGCAGGGACTAAACTTGTAATTTTGTAAACTTGGGCTGGGTATAAATACACCTTTTCCAGCCCTAATCCCCCATTTCACCATCTTCTTCATCTTCATCTCCTCTTCACACACAAAAACACCATCTTAGCACCAAATCCGACCCGAGAGGTCTCGTTTTCTTCGTCTTGTCACCGTCTACAGCTTAGACTACCCCTCCTTGGCAGGTAGTTGTCTTTGGTTGTCCATTTTTGAGCCTTTTCACGGCTATCCAAACTAGGGTTTCGGGTGTTCGGGTTCAACCCGAACACACAAGGTCGTATGGGTGCGTGTGAGGTCTCTTGCTTGTGTTTTATGCTTGTGTATGTTTGTTGAGTGTTTCTGGAGGTCCTTGCGGTGTAAAACCCGTGTTTAGAGTAGCTCGGGGGCTGCTCCTCCCGACCACAGTCGCAATTCTACAGATCAGGCGACTGGGTCATCCATGCGATTGAGCCGTGCGGCTGAGTGGGTCGTGCGACTGGATCATGCGTCTGAGTCAATCGCGCGACTGAGTTGTGCGACTAGGCATGTCGTGCGACTGAGTTGTGCGACTGAGTGTCTGTGTGCGATTGAGTCATGCGTGCGAATGAGGGTATGCGAATGAGTCATGCGATTGAGTGTTTGTGTGCGATTGAGTCAGGTGACCGACTGAATGTGTGCGAATGAATGTGATTCGCACGACTGGAGTCCAATCGCACGAATGAAGGTTCAGTCGTACGAAAGTAGCTAATTCGCACGATTGAAGGTTGATTCGTGCGCATGGAGGTTGAGTCGTGCGATGGGTGTTGTGTGGTACGACTGAAGGCCAATCATACGAATGAAGGCTCAATCGTACGAATGAAGCTGATTCGCACGATTGAGGGTTGATTCGCACGAATGGAGGTTGAGTCGTGCGTCTGACCTTGTTATGCGACTGAATTTGTTGTGTTTGACCCCTTGTGCGTGGCGTGAGTATGTCGTGTGGTGTCGAGGTAACACTAACACAATAATGCCATTGTTTGGCCACGAAAATTAAAGTCAACGCGAGAAAGGGCACAGAAACTATTTTGAGCAAATTAAACTAACGCTTTTACAACGACCAAATCGACTTATAACTATTGACACTTATTCAATTTCTTCGATAACAACAATACTTTTACTTAAATATCATCATTAGTGGCAACAATGTCTTGTACTTGGATCTACATAAGGTCTAGTACGTGTGTCAGTCTGTGTGTGTTGTGCGTGACCCATCCGATACGACCCGAACCGACCCATCATTATTGCGTGCTTATACATATATCATATCATTAATGCTATACAATAACTGTCAATACGTGTTTGACTGTTTATTTGCATTCAACATTTGGGATTACATCGCTCATACATACTTACCACTTAACAAGTGAGTTTCGTGGCCCCTTTTTACGCTTATTCAATATTTCAATCATTTACAAATTGGGGGAAAAGTATGCTTACATAATTTTTATGCTGTACAACTTACATACATTTTACATACAAGGAATCAACGTGATACTGTGTTGCAAGTACTATTTGATACATGCTTGGGTCTGCTGTGTGGTTCTATCTTTGCAACTATTTAATTCCAGTGTGGGAACCGACGGTTAGGTATTGGTAGTACTACTGGGTTGACACCCCCACCCTCGTTCGATGGTATACTAGTTGGTACCATCAATGGCCAGGAACGGGCCCTTGGGTGAATATATGCCGACAATTTCTTTGTGTACGTCGCTAGGTTTGGTTGAAAAGCTCATGTCATGTGATATTTACTTGTGTAATAACTGTATTCACGGTATTCCGACGCGCTATTTATTACAGCATCACTTACATTTTTATTACATAAACCTGCGAGCTCACCAACAATTTTGTTGACCGTTTTAAGCATATCTTTTCAGGTGATCATGCAAGTCCAGGAATCTTGGTGTGCTGCCTTAGTGGAGACCCTAGGATGCATTTTTGGGACTTATCATGTTTTGTTAAACAACCTTTTTGAACAATGTTAACGCTTGTAAACAATTATCAACATTTGAAACTTGTTCTCGGGTTGTGGGAATTAACAATTACATTTTCTTCATATGTGTATATGTGTTATCATTATCATGTTGCTTATGGCTATGTGTCGTGAACATTGACTAAACACGACACAAGTCCCCTTGTTGTCGGGTGTCGTCATGACACGCATGTCATCATTTATTTATATTGCTCTCTATCGCTTACCATGTGTTATGACGATCCCGGTCTCGTTACATCCCCGTGTTTCCGCTTTAGCGGGGGTGTGACAGATTGGTATCAGAGCCATTGGTTATAGAGAATTAGGCAATACGCTTGACCTAGACTATAACCTAGGAACCTTCATGTAGATTTGCATGCTAGGACTCTGTATGCATATTATATCTCGTGTATGTGTTCCTCGCTGCTTGACTTGTTCATCTATTTGTTATGTGATCTTTCTACCCTATGAGAGAGCCCTTGTGATCACTCTTTTATGGGAATGCTTCTATTGGATCTTCCGTTCCCTCTGCGCGCTGAGTTAGTTATCAGATCTGGGTATTAACCCGAAGAGATCATCACAGATCATGTTATTGCGCTTGACCTTGGACATTGAGAATAACTCTGAGGAGGAATATGTCTGAAACCTCGAAAGAAGGAAATAGACAACCTCCGCTAGACTAAACGTGATTGTATACGTGGACTTACAACTGTTATGATGGATTATTATGGATATGATGTAAAGGAAAGTCGGATGTCATGTAACCGGATCGGGCATCATTCTCGGTACATCGTGGGTGTGGTGGGAACGCTGCGGGGAACCCTATATATAAACGTCACCGGTATACCGAGAATAATGCTTGAAATGGGCTACATGGTGGTCTTGACTGACCGAAACATGAACATTGGAATTTGTTAAGTGGAGTACTTTTGTATCTTATGGTGACTAAAAATGTTACCTCTTTTATGATTAGAACATGCCGCCTCGAAGAGTCACCCGTAGCAGTAGTGGCGGGAGTGAAGCCCCAAGGGGCAGAGGCCGAGGCAGAGGCAGAGCACCAAGAGCAAACGATGCTCCTGCCAGTAACAGTCAAGGAACAGGGAACGCCGACATGGCAGCCCTGATCGCTCAGCAATTGGCCGCACTGATTCCTACTATCGTGGCCCAAGTGAGCGACGCACTTCAACAACACCACCCTCACGGGGATGGTGGCAACGATGATGGAGCCCAAGGTGGGATTGAAACTGAAACTGAAACGGGAACCCGACTGGAAACGAGAGCAACCAGGAAACCGGAAATGGTGGCACTGCCGGTATCGAAACCGGGGTGGTTTAATGCTCGTCGGGGATGTTCTACAAGGAGTTCGTGGCTTGTAAGCCAAGGAATTCGACGGGAAAGGTGGGGCGATAGCCCTAACCAGGTGGTTGGAAAAGATGGAGGCAGTAGTAATGACATCAGTGAGTGCCTCGACAGCCAAAGGATCAAGTATGCTACTTGTTCTCTACAGGGTAAAGCCCTAACCTGGTGGAACACCCAGATTCAAGCTCGAGGAAGAGAGTCTGCGATGCAAATGTCGTGGGACGAGTTCAAAGCCTTGATTACCGAGGAATACTGCCCTCTCAACGAGATGCAGAAGCTGGAGCATGAGTTCTGGAATCATGCTATGGTGGGGGCAGGGCATGCAGCTTATACTGATCGTTTTCATGAGCTGGCAAGATTGGTTCCGCATCTGGTCACGCCGGAATCAAAGAGGATTGAAAGGTACATTTGGGGACTAGCGCCTCAAATTAGAGTATGGTCACAGCAGCTGCTCCTCCTACTATTCAGAGCGCAATTCTGAAAGCTGGGCGTTGACTGATGAGATGGTTAGAACAGGGTTTGGGCCAAGGGGCCCGAGAAGAGGAAGGATGTTGGGGAGTCGAGCCGGTCGAGTGCCGGAAGGTTGAGAAGGGTCTAAGCCGACTAGGAATTTTTTGGGCATGTCTCAGGCCAGAAGAGAGTATTGTGGGGACGCACCCCAAATGTGACAGGTGTGCAATTATCATCATCCCCCAGGGAGCAGTGCCGGGTGTGCGCTTAACTGTAAGCGCCCGGGTCATTTGGCAAGAGATTGCAGAACGCACCGAATCTTGTAGCACGTCAACGCGGTTAACCCCGGGGAATGCAAGGGCTTGCTTTGAGTGTGGGAGCCCCGATCACTACAGAAATATGTGCCCCAGGCTGAATCGGGCACCGGGTCAGCAAGGGAACAACCAGCAGCAGGTGTTGGCTATCGCTGGGAATCAAGGCCCGGCTAATCAGGGAAACGCAGCTCGGGGACGTGCATTCGTCATTGGAGCCAATGATGCTCGTCAGGACCCGAATGTTGTCACGGGTACGCACTTACTCAATCATCACTTCGCATCTATATTATTTGATACTGGAGCAGACAATAGTTTCATATCTTCTGAGTTTTTGCAATTACTTGATTTGAGTCCTAGTAGGCTAGAAACTAGCTACTCTGTAGAAATGGCCAATGGTAGGGTTGCTCAGGCCGATGAGATTATTAGGAAGTGTTCGTTGACGTTGGAGGATCATACATTCGACATAGATTTGATACCCTTTGAGTTAGGAAGCTTCGATGTCATCGTGGGTATGGATTGGTTGTCGCAGAATGGAGCAGAGATTGTCTGTCGAGACAAAGTGGTACGTATCCCTATGCCAAACGGGAAGTACTCAAGGTTCAGGGAGAACGACCAGGTAAGAGTTTAAAACTTATTTCCTGCATGAAAGCACGCCAGAGTCTACGAAAGCAGTGCTACGCTTTTCTGGCTCATGTGGTTGAAAAGAAAGACGAGGAAAGGAAACTGGTGTATATTCCAGTGGTACGGGATTACCCAGAAGTATTTCCAGATGACTTGTCTGGTTTACCTCCTCCACGACAGGTGGAATTCCGTATTGAGTTGGTTCCTGGAGCTACACCGGTAGCGAAAACGCCATATCGACTAGCACCATCCGAGATGCAAGAATTGTCTAGTCAATTACAGGAACTACTGGAGAAGGGTTTTATTCGACCGAGTCATTCACCGTGGGGAGCGCCGGTACTATTTGTCAAGAAGAAGGATGGATCGTTCCGTATGTGCATCGATTACCGTGAACTGAACAAGTTGACGGTGAAGAACCGATATCCTCTCCCCAGGATCGACGATTTATTTGACCAGCTGCAAGGAGCTTCGTATTTTCAAAGATCGATCTTCGTTCTGGTTATCATCAGCTAAGGGTATTTGAGGACGACATACCGAAGACTACGTTCAGGACTCGTTATGGGCATTATGAGTTCTTGGTCATGCCGTTCGGATTGACTAACGCACCAGCTGTGTTCATGGATCTAATGAATCGGGTGTGCAAACCTTACTTGGATAAGTTCGTGATCGTGTTCATAGACGATATACTTATCTACTCCCGATCAAAAGAGATCATGTCGAACATCTTCGGGCTATTCTGGAGCTGCTACGCGAAGAGAAACTTTTGCCAGATTCTCAAAGTGTGGTTTTGGTTGCGGGAAGTGAAGTTTTTGGGTCATGTGGTTAATGAGGACGGGATTCACGTAGATCCCGGCAAGATTGAAGCGGTGAAGAAATGGGATACGCCCCAGACACCATCAGAGATACGGCAATTCTTAGGATTGGCCGGTTATTATCGTCGCTTCATCGCGAATTTCTCAAAGATTGCACAACCATTAACCCTGCTTACTCAAAAAGACAAGAAGTTGAACTGGGGATATGCACAAGAGCAAGCGTTCCAAACGTTGAAAGAGAAGTTGTGCAACGCGCCGATACTGTCTCTCCCAGAAGGAACAGATGATTTTGTGGTATACTGCGATGCGTCACATCAAGGATTGGGATGTGTCCTAATGCAGAAGGATAAGGTGATTGCCTATGCTTCGCGACAACTTAAAGTGCACGAAAAGAACTACACCACTCATGATCTTGAGTTGGGCGCTGTAGTATTCGCACTCAAAATTTGGAGGCATTACCTGTATGGCACCAAATGCATCATCTTCACAGATCATAAAAGCCTTCAACATATTCTGGATCAGAAGGAACTCAACATGCGCCAACGACGTTGGGTAGAGCTTCTTAGCGACTACGATTGTGAAATCCAGTATCATCCGGGGAAAGCTAACGTGGTGGCTGATGCCTTAAGCCGAAAAGAACGTGTGAAACCACTACGTGCACGAGCGTTGGGTTTGACCATCCAAACCAACTTGAAAGCTCAGATTCAAATTGCACAGAGCGAGGCAGTAAAAGAAGAAAACCTTGCGGGAGAAGAATTCCGGGGGTTAGATAAACAGATGATACGCAAGGATGACGGTATTCAGTACTTCATGGATCGCATATGGGTACCCAAATGGGGAGGTGTTCGAACCTTAGTCATGGATGAAGCCCACAAGACGCGATATTCTATTCATCCTGGTGCAGACAAGATGTATCATGATCTTAAGGATCTATACTGGTGGCCACGCATGAAGAAAGACATTGCCTTATACGTCAGTCGGTGCTTGACGTGTTCGAAGGTCAAAGCTGAACATCAAAAGCCATCGGGATTATTACAACAACCTGAAATTCCCGAGTGGAAATGGGAGAACATAGCTATGGATTTTATTACCAAACTCCCCAGAACAAACAGCGGCCATGACTCGATATGGGTCATTGTAGATCGAATGACGAAGTCCGCACATTTCTTGCCTATCCGAGAAGACTACAAGATGGATAAGTTGGCGAGATTGTACATCAAAGAGGTCGTGACACGGCACGGGGTGCCGGTGTCAATCATATCCGACCGTGATAGCAGATTCACTTCACGCTTTTGGCAGACACTACAGAAAGCGATGGGTACTCGGTTAGACATGAGTACAGCCTATCACCCTCAAACAGATGGCCAAAGTGAACGCACTATACAGACGCTAGAACACATGTTGAGAGCGTGTGTAATCGATTTTGGAGGTAGCTGGGATGCTCACTTACCATTGATTGAGTTCTCCTACAACAATAGCTACCATACAAGCATTGGATGTGCTCCATTTGAAGCGTTGTATGGAAGGAAATGCAGATCTCCCGTATATTGGGCCGAAATTGGCGAAAGTCAGCTGACAGGCCCAGAGATCATCCAAGAAACAACAGACAAGATTTTCCAAATCAAAGATCGACTTAAAGCCGCGCGAGATCGCCAAAAGAGCTATGCTGACAATCGTCGGAAGCCTCTAGAATTCAATGTTGGGGATCGTGTGTTACTCAAAGTTTCCCCTTGGAAGGGAGTCGTTCGATTCGGGAAGAAAGGGAAGTTAGCCCCAAGATACGTTGGACCATTTGAGATCACTGAAAGGATCGGTCCAGTGGCTTACCGGTTAAGGTTGCCACACGAGCTTAGCGGTGTACATGATACTTTCCACGTGTCAAACCTCAAGAAGTGTTTGGCCGATGAATCCCTTCACGTGCCAATCGAGGAAATAAAGATTGATGACAAGCTTCATTTTGTTGAAGAACCCATTGAGATCATGGATCGAAAGGCAAGCAATTGAAGCGCAGTAGGATACCTATTGTCCGCGTAAGGTGGAATTCAAAACGAGGGCCAGAGTTTACATGGGAACGTGAAGATCAGATGAAACTCAAATATCCACATCTTTTCGAGGATGACACTCTTGGACCTAACTCCAGCTGAATTTCGGGACGAAATTCTCTCAACTGGGGGATACTGTGACATCCGTCACTTTAAGGTCCGTCAATTGACGTGTTTGTCCGTCATCTATTCTATATTTGGTCATTCCTCATCATAGTTTGACTCATTATGTGGATATCATGTGTGTAATATTATCGTTGTGTGTGCATTCGTTAAAAACCGTGTGTGAACCTTAAAAAGACCTTTAAAACTTTTATTTTTGAAAACGTTAAATATATCATTTTATAAATAAAATAGATGTTTTAATATAACCATTTCTTAAGTCATGACAGCATTAAATGAACTTTTACAATTAAAATAAAACACCTAACAAAGTCGTTTTTCAACCGAACAAAATTTGGGAAAACTCGGGGGTTAAGTGCAGGGACTAAACTTGTAATTTTGTAAACTTGGGCTGGGTATAAATACCCCTTTTCCAGCCCTAATCCCCCATTTCACCATCTTCTTCATCTTCATCTCCTCTTCACACACAAAAACACCATCTTAGCACCAAATCCGACCCGAGAGGTCTCGTTTTCTTCGTCTTGTCACCGTCTACAGCTTAGACTACCCCTCCTTGGCAGGTAGTTGTCTTTGGTTGTCCATTTTTGAGCCTTTTCACGGCTGTCCAAACTAGGGTTTCGGGTGTTCGGGTTCAACCCGAACACACAAGGTCGTATGGGTGCGTGTGAGGTCTCTTTGCTTGTGTTTTATGCTTGTGTATGTTTGTTGAGTGTTTCTGGAGGTCCTTGTGGTGTAAAACCCGTGTTTAGAGCAGCTCGGGGGCTGCTCCTCCCGACCACAGTCGCAATTCTACAGATCAGGCGACTGGGTCATCCATGCGATTGAGCCGTGCGGCTGAGTGGGTCGTGCGACTGGATCATGCGTCTGAGTCAATCGCGCGACTGAGTTGTGCGACTAGGCATGTCGTGCGACTGAGTTGTGCGACTGAGTGTCTGTGTGCGATTGAGTCATGCGTGCGAATGAGGGTATGCGAATGAGTCATGCGATTGAGTGTTTGTGTGCGATTGAGTCAGGTGACCGACTGAATGTGTGCGAATGAATGTGATTCGCACGACTGGAGTCCAATCGCACGAATGAAGGTTCAGTCGTACGAAAGTAGCTAATTCGCACGATTGAAGGTTGATTCGTGCGCATGGAGGTTGAGTCGTGCGATTGGGTGTTGTGTGGTACGACTGAAGGCCAATCATACGAATGAAGGCTCAATCGTACGAATGAAGCTGATTCGCACGATTGAGGGTTGATTCGCACGAATGGAGGTTGAGTCGTGCGTCTGACCTTGTTATGCGACTGAATTTGTTGTGTTTGACCCCTTGTGCGTGGCGTGAGTATGTCGTGTGGTGTCGAGGTAACACTAACACAATAATGCCATTGTTTGGCCACGAAAATTAAAGTTAACGCGAGAAAGGGCACAAAAACTATTTTGAGCAAATTAAACTAACGCTTTTACAACGACCAAATCGACTTATAACTATTGACACTTATTCAATGTTTCTTCAATAACAACAATACTTTTACTTAAATATCATCATTAGTGGCAACAATGTCTTGTACTTGGATCTACATAAGGTCTAGTACGTGTGTCAGTCTGTGTGTGTTGTGCGTGACCCATCCGATACGACCCGAACCGACCCATCATTATTGCGCGCTTATACATATATCATATCATTAATGCTATACAATAACTGTCAATACGTGTTTGACTGTTTATTTGCATTCAACATTTGGGATTACATCGCTCATACATACTTACCACTTAACAAGTGAGTTTCGTGGACCCTTTTTACGCTTATTCAATATTTCAATCATTTACAAATTGGGGGAAAAGTATGCTTACACAATTTTTATGCTGTACAACTTACATACATTTTACATACAAGGAATCAACGTGATACTGTGTTGCAAGTACTATTTGATACATGCTTGGGTCTGCTGTGTGGTTCTATCTTTGCAACTATTTAATTCCAGTGTGGGAACCGACGGTTAGGTATTGGTAGTACTACTGGGTTGACACCCCCACCCTCGTTCGATGGTATACTAGTTGGTACCATCAGTGGCCAGGAACGGGCCCTTGGGTGAATATATGCCGACAATTTCTTTGTGTACGTCGCTAGGTTTGGTTGCAAAGCTCATGTCATGTGATATTTACTTGTGTAATAACTGTATTCACGGTATTCTGACGCGCTATTTATTATAGCATCACTTACATTTTTATTACATAAACCTGCGAGCTCACCAACAATTTTGTTGACCGTTTTAAGCATATCTTTTCAGGTGATCATGCAAGTCCAGGAATCTAGGTGTGCTGCCTTAGTGGAGACCCTAGGATGCATTTTTGGGACTTATCATGTTTTGTTAAACAACCTTTTTGAACAATGTTAACGCTTGTAAACAATTATCAACATTTGAAACTTGTTCCCGGGTTGTGGGAATTAACAATTACATTTTCTTCATATGTGTATATGTGTTATCATTATCATGTTGCTTATGGCTATGTTGTCGTGAACATTGACTAAACACGACACAAGTCCCCTTGTTGTCGGGTGTCGTCATGACACGCATGTCATCATTTATTTATATTGCTCTCTATCGCTTACCATGTGTTATGACGATCCCGGTCTCGTTACATCCCCGTGTTTCCGCTTTTAGCGGGGGTGTGACAAAACCTACAGAGATAAAAACTTGTTTCTGCTTAGAATCAAAAGTAGCCTTGATCTATTGAACCTTGCTTTTCTCTTGCTCTTCCTGATCAAGTTCTTTCTTTTGGACTTGGTCATCACAGTAGATTTCTTCTCCTCAGAAGGATAGTGGCCCTTGGAAGAATCCTCTTCTTCACTCTTCTCAGAGGAATTCTTCACTATCACTTCTTCATCATCCTCACTTATAGGATCTATAAGAGGAAGCTCATCTTCACAAGTTCCACACCTAGGAGATCTTACAGACAAGATTGTGTGTGGAGGAGCTATCTCATTTGATCCCAGTCCCTGTCTATTTTGATAGCACACTTTGTTGTGCAGGGATGAGGATATCATGTTCTTGAAGGTCTCTTCTTCAAGAACACTCTTCTCTGTCTTGGCTTTGCTGATCACAAGCTCAGCCTGGCACTCAGTCAACTTAGTTATGAGATCTTGGATCTGAGTTCTAAAATCTGTATGCTCATGTTTTAGTACTGAAATGGTTTTCTCCAAGTCCTCTATCTTTAAATTGTAATCATTTTTAGACTTTCTAAAATCAGATTTTAATATGTTTAATGACTCAAGATCAGATCTCATCTCTAAGTTGTAGGACCTGTATCTATTTACTTTAGCAATGCATTCAGGAGTACAGAGATGTTCCAATACCTTGGCTTCATCATGGTCTGCCATCAGTGCTTGGTTTGGAGAAGCATCTTCCACCTGAAAGTTCCAGTCAAAGCCTCCCTCTTCAACAGCAACAGCAGCATGTTGCTTTGGCTTCTCATTCTGAGGGGCTTTGTCAGTGTAGTTTGGTCTGGTTTGTGTTTGGCCCCCATTTGTTTTAGGTGTCTTACACTCCCTAGCAAAGTGGCCCATCAGGTTACAGTTGTAACACTTGACTTTGCTTCTGTCCAGCCCAAACTTTCCATTGGTTGCATTGCATGGAAACCTCCTTCCTGTTCTCTTGTAGAACTTCTTGGCTTTGTGAGTGAGGAGAGCCATCTGCTGAACTATCTCCATGTACTCCAGGTCATCTGGATGGATACAATCCAGGTATTCAAGAGTGAAGAGAGAGTTCCCACAGCTTTCATCAGTAGACACAAAGGCTTGAGAAGAACTTGTCTCTTGGAATGGGCTTCCTTGAGTAAAGTTCTCCCTGGGTGTCTTCGGGAAGGTGATGAAAGGACCCTTTTGTGAGTTGTCAGGGTAGCATATGAGATGATGTTGGGGGTTCTATGCTATCCCTTTCAACCACATGAAGGGCTGAACCCATTTGATTGTTGGAGTTGTCAGATGAACCTTGCATGTTCATCTCCATCTGGTATCCACTGAGAATCCCATATAACTCTGTCAGAGTAAGAGTTTTAAGGTTCTCAATCCTCTTGATCACCACACAATAGTGTGTCCATTGCCTAGGAAGTGAGGACATGAACTTCCTTACAATGTCCCTGTTCTCAAGAGGAACTCCTCCATCCACTATCTCAACATATCTGAAGTATTGTTGAGTCATGATTTCACCTGCTTTGAAGGTGAAGTTTTCAAACTGCTGCTTCAGGAGATCCTTCTTGTTCTCCTTGGCTTCAGAGGAGCCTTCATACATCAGCTTCAGTGCATCCCACAACTGTTTAGCTGTTTTGCACTTCTTAAAGCCTCTGTATACAGAGTTTGGGAGAGCAGTCTGAAGAGCAGTCATGGCCTTTCTATCAATCTCTACTCTTTTTCTATCTTCATCAGAGTAGTTGGCCATATCTTTTGGAATCATACCAGCACCAGTAGCAGAAGGAGTGCTGGGTATGAAAGGTCTATTCTCAACAGATTCCCACATTCTTGAATCAAGAGACCTGATGAAACCTTCCATTCTCATACACCAGGTGTCAAAATCATCAAGAGTGATCAGTGGGGATTTGTTCATGGTTCCAGTCTCCATATCAGTCTTTGAGATGAATGCCATTTGGAGAGTTTAGTTTTTCGTGTGTGTGAGGGATCTTAAGATGGTGAGATCTTATATCAAGAGCCTGGAATGCTCTGATACCAATTGCAGGACCGTTTAAAGGGCTTGAACAAATTACAACACAACAACACAATGAGGAGAACAACTAAACTTTGATCAAACAGTGAACTGGATTAACCAAGGTGATACAAAGAACACAAGTAAAGTAAAGAGACAGAACAAGAGAGTTGGGTTTCAAGGAGGCAGTATATTGCTTTCTCAAGTTCTTTTACAAGTGTTACAAAGCATAAAGAAAGATACAAGAACTTGGAATACTTATACTACAACCTACAGCCGGCTATACTTTGAAAGCCAGCTGGATACAATTGACTAGACACTAACAAAATCAATTGTAGGATCAAAAGGCATATCTGCCTTTTGACCTTGTGACTATGACATGCCATAGCTCACATCCTTATCTATTACAAAAAGGATAAAGTACATAAAGTAGAAAGTACAGACTCAAGGCCTCAATGTACAGTTACCAAAAGCATGGACCTTTTCACCAACTCATGTAAGTTGGTGACTTTACAGAGATGCAGCGGAAAGGTGCTTTATGGAACAGTACATCAGATAAAGCATGTATACTAAAAGTCTTCGGAAGAAATCTGTCTTCATAGGTTGAAGCTTCGGAAGACTTTGTCTCTGAGGCTTCGGAAGACTTCATGTTTGGCTTCGGAAGATATTGGTCTTGGCTTCGGAAGATTTTACACTTAGAGTATTTTCTAGTGCATTGTGTAAAACTTCCGAAGCATTCTTTACTTCAGTACTTAGTGCATGTTGCAGAGACACATTGGATGTTTTGGGTTGCATCAGACTTAAGGAATCCTTACACTAGCTCATATGTTGATCAAGAGTTTGCCTAGTGAGAAGTTTTATTACTGTATTGGTAAGCTTGGGATTGGTTGATGATTTGGTGTCTTTAAAGGTGGAGATTGATGAGAGTTAAAATGTTAGTTTTTGTACTGTTTTCGTTTTTGTGTTGTTTACGGTTCTTGTGTTGTTTTTTAGTTTTTGTGTTGTTTTCACTTCTTGTGAAGTTCAGGGACTGTTTGTGCTGTTTTTTGTTTGTATAGAAGTTGAAGGTGTAAAATTTTTGTTACAAGTTTGTTAGATCAATTTGGGTATAAATAGAGTTGTAAAAGAAGGGAATAAGATCAATTCAATTCATTTTCTTCTTGTAAATTCTCTTTGATTACTTTGAATACAAGAGTTCGTATTCTTTGATTTTAATTGTTCTTTGATGTGTTACTTACATATTTGTTAGTTGGTGGTGCTTATTCCATAGAAAAGTGAAGCAGTAATGGTATTTATATAATAAGCTACTCGAGTTAAAAAGTTTACTCTAATTATTATGCATTGTTTTAGAAATGGCGTGTTGATACTAAGTTTTAGTGTACAACACTTTTCTATATGTCATTAAGCGTGGTATTTTGCAATTGTCGTACGCACCTTGAAAAATTTACTTTGGTACATCCGAATGTAAGGAATACCAATTTGCACTTTATAACAAGGGCATATGGATGCTAAATTTTACGTTAATCTACTTATCATGAAATACACTAGTATATCGACACCTTTCCGATGTGTCAATAAGCGCATACAACTTTCGCTTAAGCGTGTTAATAGAGAATATATACAAGAGTAACAAACAAAATACATATATTAGTTAACATAGAAACATATATTAGTGCCAAGAAAAACAAGCAGCTGAGTTTTATTCTTGAACCAACTAAAAACATATTGTTGTATACATGAATAAACCAAAGCAAAGACTCAATCCCATCAAGCATGAAGTGGTGTCTCACACAAATAATGGAGGAATGCCATAACATTCTCTTAAACACAAACATCACATATGCAATAATCACTAATGATTTCTGCATCATGCTTTGCATATATGCACAAAATCCAACTCCAAATTAAAATACAACTTTTTTTTTGTTTTGTTTCATCCTAAATCATGTCCCGACTCGACCGGGACCTTCGAGTTAGACTTAGTTGGTTACTCTAGTGCATCCCGCCTCCCGACACCTTTGAAAGTACAACGTCCGGAGGTGGTGAAGGAAGCATGGTGAGCGCGAAAATTCCACTCGCTGCAGCTGCAACGGCTCCCACCACGAACGCGGGTAAGTTGCCACCGCCGAACAATGCGTCCCATGGTCCACTTAGGACAGATACCACCATCTGTTGAATCAAAATGATGTCAAATTTAGTTGTGACCACCCCAGAATGTTAATATACACCTCAAATTTACCCGTGAGGAATCACAAGTGTAGGGGTCCCATATTCTTATGGGACCATCCACCACCCCCATACCATATGTTTTATTTAGTTCAATACAAGTCAAATAATGGTGTAGTGTGGGTGATGATGCTACACATGTTTGGTCTAGTTTTTGGATTATGAAAAAGTTATATGTAACATGCTCCACTAAATGGCAAAAAATGTTTGTTAAAAAGCTCAAGTTATATATTACAAACATATACATACAAATTATGTTTGGATTGTGGTATAGATGTCATGAATGAGTCCAATTGAAACTAGTCTACACATCTAAATAATACTTGTGTGATGAAGACACCAATCAAGAAACATCGGGGCCCATATTTATTCTCAAAGTGTATCTTAAATTAATAGATTCCACACAAAAATACATGTAACAATTTGGACCTTTTCTTAAAAAAAAAAGTGATTTTACAAGTTTATGGAAAAATTGTTTAATATTTATAAAACTTCATACATTTATAGAATTATATTTTCCAAAGAATTGTATTACATGTTATTAATGTTATAGACAAGAATGCCACCTGTTGTCAACAACATAGAGACCCACGAACAGCCAAGGACAAATAGATTACGTAACAACGTTATAAGACAAAGTATTGTAAATAGAATTTGTACCTGAGGTATGACGATTGCAAGATTTAGTACACCGAGTGATAGACCTGTAAGTTTTAAAATTAGAATAAATAATTAGAAAGTTAAAAAATATATATATGTGAATGTTCTTATTTGTATTATTGAAAATTAAAAGTTGATATCTACCTTGTCCTGCTCCAGAGTTGTTAGAAAATATCGAAGCTAGAGCGCAAGGTACACTGAAAGTCACCTGTGTCATACCAAAAAAAGTGAGTTAGAATTTAATTTATATTATTACAAACATAACTCTATCATAGATTAAAATTACTATAAAGATATTATATATATGTACGATCTGAATCAAAAAATTGGAATCACTTCTTTTAATCGATTCCCATAATACTAACTTTTTTAATAGAATATATTCCATAAATAAGTGATTAAACATTTATTCCAATATCCATTCCCCTTTAACTGTTACTAACCTTTAGTAAATATTCCATAAAAAACAAAACCATAAATAAATTTATATTCGGATAAACACGTACCAGATTAAAATCTGATATATATAAATATCTTTATTTTTAGAAATAAGAATAATTCAATATAAATGTAAATCTAGTTTTATCTATAATTAAACCTTATATAAATATACCCATTCATATATTATAAATCCATTTATAATAATTACCAGTAGTAGCTTCACTTAAAAGAGATAACCATTAATTTTATGTAAAACTGAATAAAAACATTTAGATATTTATACAAAAGCCCACGAGTACTGAAATTTAAATATAAAGTTATAAAACCTAGTGTTAAATATAAAGCAAAAATGGAAAAAAAGTAATTTATTTACTTGAAATTGAAACCTCAAAAGCGACGTATTTTTTAATACGAATTAATTACGTTTGACTTGTTATATTATTAACTTTAGTATATTTAAGTTTTGCATGGAGAAGATAAAACGGTCGAATGACTCACCGCTAGTGGGGCACCAAGCACAGCGAAAATCGTCAAAGCACCACCCACAACACCGGAGCTGGGCGCCTGCACGACGGTGCTCCCATCCGCCCCCGTCGTAAACTGCCTTGACGACTCCGCGATCTTCGTGACCAACACCGTCATCGCCAAACACACCGCCAGCAGAAAGTTGACACCGCCCCACAACCGCTTGACCCCGCCCATCCACCGCGCCAAATGCTCGATGCACAACGACGCCAGCCCCGACACCACCGAGTTCAGCATCAGCCCCAACGCCCCCGCACGAACCCCACGGTTGTACAGCTGCCCCTCCCCCACCTTCCCTCCGTACACCTCCTTCCCCATCCAATCAGTATCGTACAGCAAAAACGGAAACCACGCGATCCAGTTCAAACATGTGACCAACAATAATATCCACATCGGACGTGAGAGCTCCTTTAGAGCACTGAACATCTCCCCGAAGAAGACGAGCTGTTTTCCAGCCGGTTTCCCGGTCTCGACCGGTTCGGGTACAAACGGGTCCTCCGATACGGTGGAAAGAGCGAGTATTGTGATGGAGACTAGTAGTAATATGGAGATGAAGAAGCATGTTTTGAGATTGGCACAGTAGACGTCACAGGCGTCGGTTTTGGTAAACGGGGCGATTTTGTATAGGTGGGTGTAGGATCCGGCGGAGTAGCCGAGGACGTTTCCGACGCCCATGAAGAAGGCGAACATGGCGTTTCCGGTGCGGATTTTGCTGGAGTTTTGGCCGGCGAGATCGGCTAAGAGGGCTCTGCAGGGTCCTTGGAGGGTGTTGTTTGCGACGTCGAGGATCCAGAAGCCGACGACGAAGATGGCGATGGCTCGGGGCTTGGTGGGGGCGCCGATCTTGTCGCCGGAGGAAACGCCGATGTCGGCGGCGTAGCCGATGAGGAAGACGGCGATGGCGACTAGGAGGGCGCCGCCGGCGATGAAGGGGCGGCGGCGGCCGAAGCGGGAGGTGCAGCGGTCGCTGTAGTAGCCGACGAGGGGCTGGACGATCATGCCGGAGATAGGGCCGCAGAGCCAGATGAAGGAGGACCAGGTGTGGGGGACGCCGATCAGCTGGACGTAAGGGGTCAGGAGGGACAGCTGCAGGGCCCAACCGAACTGGACGCCGGCGGCTATGGCGGAGACCATGATGATCTGCCAGATGGGCCGCTGCGGGAGCTCGTGGTGCTGCAGCTGTAACGGGGCCAGGGGGGGTTGCTTGTCGGATTTCATGGTGGAATCCATGATGATTTGAAGATGAAGATGAAGAAGATGAAGATGGTGAGTGTGGTTTTGTGAAATGTTTGGAGGGGGGGAGGAGGGTATTTATAAGGGTTTGGGCGGCTAGGAGAATGATGACGTGGATATTATTGTTGGGCACTTGGCAGTGACACCTTTTATCGAGGGTTGAATTACCTTTTATATATAATAAATAAATAATCTTACTAGTAAATGGTGAGTTATCGGAGCGGGGCACCATTCGGGTATTCTCTTCGGGTGTTTCGGGTTCTATGACATTACCGTCTCCAGACAGTTGCATAGGCCTTACGGTTGCGTTTGCCGCAACTAGTATTCGATGATGTGAACTTCGGGACTTGGGTGATTTATGGGGTATTTAAAAAGTGTGTCGTCACTATTATGATAATTCGACTAAAAATAAGATGACAATACATGAGGTAGAAATTTTAGGGTGGTGGAAGGTAAGAAAGGAGTGCGTTACCACCTTCACACTTATGAAGGTTCAAACACTATAGTTTATAAGTTGGTCGTGTTAGTTAACAAAGGTAAATTACAAGTCAAATAAAGAATTTAATAATTTTAAATTAGCTTGATATTATATTATACAATTTAACTCTTAAATCTATACTATGTTTATTATATATACACTAGGCTAAATACCCGTGTAACACACGGGCTTAATCTAAAAATATTGTTTTTGTTTAAAAATATTCGTATGTTATAATGTTGTAATACTTGTATATCGACTTTTATGTATAATTTTTTACATTAGCTACATCTAATATTAGTAGGTTTTATCTATTAATATTTATACGTTTAAGTAGGTATAATATGGAATGAAATAAACTTATAAATAAGAACTTTAAGTAATAAACAAATTAAATTGAACATAAAAAATAATATTTTAAATTCATAAACATCAAAAATTTATTTGAATACAACTTTTGATGTTTTGCTGGTGCTTTTTTCATCATTATTTAATATTAATAGTTTTAATATCTGTCTACTTTAACTCGAATGCAACATAGAGCTAACTATTATCCCTGTTTAAAAACAAACCAACTTTGGATAGCGATTGTCCTTTGATTTTGTTTATTGTCATTGCAAAACATATTGCTAACGGGAATTTTCTTCTTTGAAATTTAAAAGAAATCTTTTTGTCTGAAGATGACAAAGTCAACCGTAGAATAAAAGTGCGATTTTCAATATTACTTCCAGATATATCAAAACAATTTGCACATATCAAACGAATTCCAATCAAACATAATAATAATATGATAGTACACATAAAAAGAAACAAAGAAGTTTAGTAGAAGCATGTAATACATCTTCACAGATAAGTTGTTAAAGTAGATCACCTTCAAATCAGAAAAATTAAAGTAAAATAATATTAATTCAAAAACACAATTGTAGACAATGATAGGTTAAATCATAATTGAAGTGGATGAAAGCTCAAATATAACAAAAAACAAATACCTTTGTAGAAGACAACTTGATTAAACCGAAGCCAAATGAGAGCGCTGATGAAGTCTGTCGAAGGCGATATCATCAGACTTTATAAAGACAAATCAAGAGGGTCGTAAAGCTGGGATGGTTGAGAAATATTTTAAATCGGGTATGATTTCATTTCCATAAAAAGGTACCCATAAATTCTTTTAAATTGGAGAGGAGTCAATTAAAAAATCCCGTAACTTTTGTCAAGATTCAAATATTAACCGAGTATTTAATGAAAACACACAATCAAGGAATCGATTTCATAAATGAAAAACAATCATAAATGATCTCTATAGTTTTTATTAATAAATTATTTGAAGGAAAAAAAATATCAGGTATGATTTAATTTCCAAAAAAAAGATGTGTTCTAATTTAAGGTTAAATTTTCAAATATTCTCTAAATATTTTTTGTATCAGTAGTTGACTTTTAGTCAAATGAACCTAGACTAATATTAAGTACATGTACATATTTAGGCGGGAATTGAAAAAAATAGAGGCTTAAGAGAATGTCACGTGGCACTAAAGTTATTGTTTTATTAATTAGTATATAAGTATAGATTGGAGAAAAGTGAATGAGTGTTTAAAGAAAACTATTTGAATTTTGTATCATATAAAGTAAGATATTAAAAAAACTCTTAATGACTTCATTAATGTCATTAATTCGTTGTTAAGGATCAAAAGATAATGCATCTAATTCGTCTCAATCATTGTAAAAGTATAGAATGTGAATATTTATCCAATCTAGATAAAAATTTTACGAGTTTGTTGATTTTGATCTACAAATATCTTTTGTCCGAAAGGCAGATTTTATTAAAACAACCTGTAAATGCAAGGCACCAAAACAACAAACAATAACATTTACATGCTAGTTAACAATGAATTCAAATCAGTCTTTCCCATTGAATCTTCATATGGATATATTTTTTTCTCAAAAATATTCAATAAATCGAATATCTTTCTAGATCTTCTCGATCTTTGGGGTGGGAGGGATGCTCACACCATACACAACACATACTCACTAATCACAATTTATTAATTATAAATTATAAGAAATTAAATTAAAAAGTACAAAAAAACAATAACTCAAACTAGTCTTCGTCATCTGAAACCATGATATCCATATTCTCCGCAACGTGTTTCGTTTTTAACTAAGTGGTCGGCGGATCTCGAAAGTGCACGGGAAAAATAGCGTTGCCGTCATTTTTTATAATCATATTGTAGAGTATAATGCACGCGTACATTTGACTTTTCATTTTTTATCTTCATCGCTCTACCCGGTCGAGCAAGTATTTGTCATTTGCTTTTAAAACGTCGAAAGTTCATTCCACGTTTTTTTGTGTACTCTTGCATCTTTTTAAATTTATTTTTTTTTGTACTCAACACTATAATAATATGATTTCATATAAGTTGATCAGGAAGAATATATACTATCTGCTAGATAGTAACCACGTTTATATTGATGCTCGTTAACATAAAACGAACATATGAGGGCGGTTCCACTCAATTATAGCGTGAAAAGTGGAGATTGATTGATAATATTAATGTCGTTGTCAGAATCTGTTACACCAAAATAAGCACGCAAAACCATAAATCTTGTGACGCCACGGATTCAAGAATCACTTACAGGATCGGGTTTTGTCAGTTAACACTTGGATTTCTCTCAAACTCACTTATACTACACTCAGATCAGATGAAGTAGAATCTTTTCTAAAAGTTGATAATAATATAATAAGTAGCAAAGAACATAAAGAAATAATTTTCCAAGGCACTTGTATATATTACTTCTCAACTTAAAGTATTACAAGACTCTTACAAGCATGAAACAAGAGTTACAATGAGAAACTATATATACTAGATCTTACAGCCGGATATACTTTGATACCAGCTGAAACCTAAGACTAAAGCATATATTACAATGCTAAAGTTAAGGTATCTTAGATAAAGTATTATCTAAGATATGGTAGTCATGACATGTTCATGACTTACCTTTTGTCACCAACTAAAGTTGGCAACTGTACTAACTGATAAATGTAAACAGTGGAATAAAGTATGGTCAACTACACGGCTTTTGAGAAAACGCCATGCAGTATCTCAGAGGTCTGCAGCGGAGTGTCAGAAAGACCATACTTATGTCCACTGGATAATAGTAGTGTCTTCCGAAGGTAAATTGGCTTCGGAAGAACAAGTTCTTCCGAAGCCACTTGTACTTCGAAAGAGGCTACTAATTTTCCGAGGCTTGAGGACTTCTTTCATACTTCGGAAGTTGACTTTTGATCTTTCACTCTAAGTCTTGATCTTCGGAAGTGAATACTTTGTCTTCGGAAGTTGGAGTTTTCCTTAGGAAGTTGATCTTACAGTTTGTCTTTGGAAGAACTCATTTTCCTTCGGAAGTTCCACACTTAGCTTCGGAAGTCCTTTATTAGTTGCACCAAAATAGTTTAAGTGATTTGGTTTTGGTTGCACCAGCCTTTCTAGATCCAACATCACTGTTGGAACATCGTGATCACATTGATGATATTGTCCTCGCAAACGCGTAGGACAATTTCTTCATTCCCAATAGGTACAATCAATGCTATCAAACATTCTAGGAAGGATATGTCTATATTGATGTATATCGTACAATAACACAATGTCTTGGCTAGTAGTCCTTCGTATCAATTTATCACTGTATAAAATAATAATAGCATTGCAAAAATATTCAAGACATTCATGTGAAGTCCTAGAGACATAGCTAAATATCCTCGTATGTGTCGAGTGAATTACCTGTTGCGAGTTGTCGTATTGCTGAAGTGCATTTTTGTATTGACGTGAAAGTCTCTTTCCACCTCCATCGAACCTTTATTTAAACAATAAAAAGTTGTTGCATATATTGTTAACAATACGTAGAAATAAATCCCGAGGCAATCAA
Source organism: Flaveria ramosissima (assembly GCA_025215565.1). Lineage (NCBI taxonomy): Eukaryota > Viridiplantae > Streptophyta > Magnoliopsida > Asterales > Asteraceae > Flaveria > Flaveria ramosissima. The sequence goes on along the minus strand of CM046046.1, from coordinate 14,544,594 downwards.
TATTTCTAAACATCTAGCCTTTGTACTTTGGGTTCTCCACAAAATAATCGTTCATAATGTTATTAGTCTCAACACGATAACGTTTCAAGATTTTTTTTCTTGAACTTTTAGCCTATTCGAGGTATTCGGCTAGAAGACTAAAAAATTTCAATACATCGGACTGCAAACTATCCGAAGATAATAAAAAGGAAATAAAATAAATGTCATGGGATATTTTCGTAAAGTTGAAAATGAGTTTAAAATATTTTTGAGAATGATATATTAAATTCATGGTAATTAGTTAGTATTAAACTATTAACGGTGTTTGAAAAAAAAAATACATAGTCGTTGGAGGTGTGGGGGAAGCCAACGACTCTTTCCAACGGTCAAATGGAAAGACGTAGCCCGGCGTGTCAATATCATGCCACACTCCATTCCACGGCGTAGGGGGCCGGCGGCGGTGTTGCCGCGTGGCGTGGGGCTTCACCGCACCCTCACGGCGGGTGCGTCCACCCCCCTGGTTTGTTTGTGAAATGTACAACGTTAATTGTCATTTAAATACACGAAAAAGCTATGCATATTATTTCTTTTTAGTCTCACCTACATCCAACGTCTGTGCAAGTCTAAGAGATCTCTAACTGAAAAGACATATATTTGAGGATTTAATTGCACCGATTAGTGTATTAGTGAAAGATTGTGTTATAATAGCATGCGGTAAACAAATTATCTGCTGACTCCAATACCTCCCCACATAAGTAGCATAAAGTCGATCCAATATGAATGTTGTGCTTAAACAGGGCATCATGAGTTGAAATTCCCTTCATCTCGGCTCTCTCCAATTTAATATGGAAAGAGAAAGCTTATAAAATTTATAATTGGGAGTTTTTTTTTATAAGCTTATAAATTAGATCCAGTAGTGTGGTTGAGATACTTATTTGTTTATGAGTTGCAATTAAAATCAAAATACTACTTTAAACTTTGGATTGGTATTTAGTCCACCACTGTAAGAATCGAATAGTTACAAAAATCGAATGATAACTTGTGTTTTAAAACAACCACTATTATAGTCTAGTGCAAGCTTGTAAACGAACCAAATGAAACAAACAAGGCTTTGTTCGTGGCATCTCTTCATGTATGTTCGTTTAGCTTAAATTACTTTGTTAGTCCTTGTGGTCTGGTGAAAACACGTTTTCAGTTTAATAATTTATTTAGTACATTGATAGTCTAATGATTTCAACGTTGGTTCAATTTCACTCACACCACCAACATTGTTAGATTATTGTCGTTTCACCAAAGGGCATAGTTAGTCATCTTCATAACTTTTTAACAAATATTTTAAATCTCTATCTATAATAAAATACTAATATATGGGACATTGGACATAATATTGGTGCATCTTTATGCCATTTTGTAGGGCTGCAAACGAACTGAACGTTCAGCGAACAGTTCGTGAACCGTTCGGCGGGAAGTTCGTTTATGTTCGTTCGTTTAGTAAATGAACGAACACGAACAAGAAAATTCTATTCGATTAGTTAAACGAACGAACATGAACACAAGCCGCGTTCGTTCATTTATGTTCGTGAACGTTTGATAATGTGTTCGTTTATGTTTGTTAGTGTTCGTTCGTGAACGTTCGATAAAGTGTTCGTTTATGTTCATTAAGGTGTTCGTTTATATTCTTAATTATTATGTCAGTTATTTTTATGACTATTATATCTAGTATTTTTTGATATTTATGTTAACTACTTATTTATTTTTTTATTAATTTTGTGTAATCTTTGTAAAAAAAATATAAATTTCATTCTAAAATAAAATTATAATAATTTGTATTCGTTTGTGTTTATAAACTTTTTTATGTTTATCATGTTTATGAACAGTTGTTTGTGTTCATTTGCTTTTGTTTGTATTCATTTGCGTTCAGTAAGTGTTCATGAACATGTTCATTTTCTTAATGAACGAACACGAACACGAAATCTCCTTCGGTAAGTGTTCGTGAACAGTTCATGAACAAGTTTACTTCTTAACAAACGAACACGAACAAGGCATTGTTCGTGTTCGTTCGTTTCGTTTGCAGCCCTACCATTTTGTATTCTTTGGTGCTTTCTTTCTTTATTTTTCTCGCCTAAACCTCTCTTACAAATCATATAAATGATCATTTTAACCATTTAAATTAGTAAATAAACTTTAATTTTTTAACTAATTTAGAGCATTCACAGCCTGTTCCCTAAATTAATGTAAGTGTATTCTCTATATTATATGCTATGGTTATAAGTGGTTGTAAGTGAAGAATAGAAAAATTTTACAATTAAATCTGTATTTTTGGAAAACACTATTTAAAACTCTATAATAATTTTAATATATTTTAAATGGTTGTGAGTGAAGAATAGAGAAAAAGTAATAATAAAAGTATAAAAGTTATTGTTTAATTAAAAATAAGAGAGAAAAAATAGTGATTTTTAGTATTGTTATTTGGATGATGATGAGAAATAATATTATCCCTTAAATTTCGCTACCCACTTTTAAATATCTCGTCTCAATTTCTAATAGAATTTTTTTTTTGAAAAAAACAAAAAAATTATCGAATTAATTATTTTAAAATAAAAAAATATATATAAGTGTACATTATAGAGAGTTTTAAACTTTTTAAATTGTAGAGAGTTTTAGTTTATTAGAATTTTGTTAATTAATATAAATTTGAACCATTTTTGTATTTATTATCTATTTTTTTAATATATTCCCAGAATATTTTAAATTGTCTAAAATTTATATTGTTTATTAGTTATCTTTAATATTTTTGTGTAAAAGACTTATTAATATAACTTAAAAGAAAGGTCAGTGGGGTTTTCCGCCGACCTTTCTTCCCATTCTACTTTTAATCTTTATGCTTTTAATCCTTGTTGCTTTTTAAAAATCTTGTAAAATGTCATTTTATCCCCTTTAAGCTTCTAAAGTTACGAGTTTACCTCTATGCAATATAAATTCAAGTCCATCTGTGTATAGACGTAATTAGAAACGACGCAGGTCAAATATAAATGTTTCTAAGCTTAATTCTATACACTTTAAGATTGTTTACATTTCGACATACGTCAATGTTTTGACATAATATTTGTTCAGAAATGAGTTGAGTTTTATATATAACATTTTCGTGCTTATTTTTATTTACATTTTGAGTTGGCCTACGTTTCGACATTGGTTATTTGGAAACACGTCTGGTTAATATAATATGTTTTCATTTACTATAAGTTTGGACGTAAATTTAGTACGGAAACGGTCAGAGCGATTGTAAGTCTATGTTTCAACAATAATTTTTATTTGGAAAAGAGTCAGGTCAAATATTAAACATTTTTGTTCGACGGTATAAATTCGAGTTACTTTACGTATTGACGTAAGGTTAGTTTGGAAACAAGTCGGGTCAATTTTAATATATACTTTATCACGTCACGTACAATGTATCGCGTCAACGTATGACGGGTAAAACCTAGTTATATTTTAAACTCAAACGTTTTTAAGGGGATAAGTTTTTTCTTAATAATTGTACACAAATTTGCATATTTTTCTATTATAAATATGTAATATTTAATATGCAAAATAATAAAATTAAAGAATCATGTTAATCAGAACGTGTTTGTACTAACCTGCGAATACGTGTGTCGTTATAGTTATGTTCATGCTTTGTGATAATTTTAGGGTTCATGTCGTGTTTTAATTCCTATAAATATTTTTGTTTCAACTTGTCATCCTACAAACTTACTATAGATATCAATACTGTTATGTTATTGAGAACAATAAATGGACTTTCTATGGATGGATTCGGATAAACATGATCAAGATAAGCTTACTATTATCGGTTGTATATTCTCTTGAACAATAGATCTAGATAACAACGAAAATAATTGAGGTTCAATTCGATCTTTAATTAGTTTTAACCTAAACTAAGATAAAAACCAGAAATGAGACGAACAATATTAAACAATGAAAAGTCTTGAATTGTCTTAAAAACAATACGTCGGGTTTTTAAATGACATTATAATAGTTAAAATAGTACAATATCATAAATTTAGTTATTTTTCATATGTTATATCCGAGTCATGTCAAAGAATGCATGAAGTTAGGATAGTAAATGTCGCTAATTCATAATCTATGTAAATACTTATGGAGAGAGAATCATAATGAATTTGTGTTATTTTATCGACAACAGTGATCCCCACATATCAGAGGCAATGAATATTTATGCTTTTTCTATAGTGATGAATCATGTGCATATATAGTGTTATGCAACATTTCAGCTTATGAAAAGGTTAGAGCACAAACGTTGTGTTTCTTGAGTCTTATTTAAGTAGAGAAAAGGAAGGAAGTAAAAGGAAATAAAAAATAGTTGTGTTTCAAAGTTTTTTTTTAATATATAAAAATGGAAGGAATATTAAAAATTTGTGTTCTTGAGTTTACTTAAGGAGAAAAAAAAAGAAATAGAAGGAAAATTTAGGCTAAAATCAATTCTTTCAAAATGAAAGAAAATGAAGAGAAAAGGAAAAAAAAAAGAAGAAAAAAGAAGAGAAAAAAAAAGAAAATATTTCATTTCTTCTCTCTCGTTAAGTAAACTCGGGTTAAGTATAGTGCTTTTTTGAAAACGATTGAGTTTTATTGTACCCTTAATGAATTTAAAACTACAACATTGCGTAATGAAGTTTATAGAGGATCAAGTATTCTTGCTCTCTTAGTGCTTTATTAGTTGAAATTGTGATGACTAGATGCCAAATATGTTGTCCTTAAACTACACCTTCACCAATAATTGACAAAACTTTAATCTAACCACCATACTTTTCTAACAATTTGTACATTTTTACAGTTTTACATTAGACATGATATTATGATTGATCATATAAGTATTAGTGCATAAAGTGCATGTTTGTAATTTGACATTAGACATGATATTATGATTGATCATATAAGTATTAGTGCATAATATGTTGTCTTAGCTAGTAGATAATGTCTATAAGTTGTTTTGATCTGTTAATTTGACAATTGATAGAACAAAACAGTATTAGTGCATAAAGTGCATGTTTGTAATACATTTGACTCATTAGAGAGACATCGGAGGTAAGACAAATATAATCACTCTAGTAATAATCTGTCAAAAATAAGATGGCATAAACATCTAGTTGGGCTTACTTCATGTACTCTAGCATCAATGTCTTCTTTTTTCGGTAGAATTGTACCACTCATATTAAAATAAATAAATAAAACAATAATAAAGATAGAGTTATACTAAAAAGTTTATTTAATATAAAAAGCTTAGAAAGGGTTATAAGCTTAACATGTGTTATTTTATTGTTTTAAAGATGATAATATTTTAGTCACTGAGTCAAATACGTCAGTCATTATGTTTTATACGTTCATTGTTTCAAATATTAGTTCATTGTTACATATATTTTTACATCATTTATAATATGTATTCATCATTGTGTTTTATGTTTTAAATCATTTTGTGTTATTTTTATTATTGTTTCTATAGATTATATAACTTGTTATCTATCCTTGTGTTTTACAATTAAAAGTACACAATGATATACATTTATCAATGTATTTTTCAAAACTTATAGTGTTGAAGATAAAATAGTATATTATTTTTGCCATTGTTTTTTACAGACTATATAAAATTATTATTATCTATTATTGTGTTTTACAATCAGAATTACATAAAAATGTTATTTCACCGTTCAAAATAACACGATAATAACCGAAAAACACAATGAGACGTTGTGTTATTTTGTTATTGTTTAAATGTATTAGATTAAAGGCAAATTGGATTTTATTCAAACTATTACTCATTGGCTGATAATAATCAATACTATTGATTTGGCTGGTAACAATCCCAACTTATTTTTATTACCAACAAAAATCCCAACAATATAATTATTAAGAATTTACGCTTCATTTCAACTCGATTTCGTTCACAATAATAATTATGAATGAAATAAAAAAAATATACAAGCTAAATCAAGCCTAAATTAAGTACAATTCGAGTGTGAAGGAATGACAATTATGCTACTGGGATTGTTGTTGGTAATAAAAATAAAAGTTAAGATTATTACCAGCCAAATCAATAGTATGTATTATTATCGGCCAATGAGTAATAGTTTAGATTATTAAAATTTATTTTGCCTAGATTAATTAGTTGTTAATTTATTATTAATTTTTTACATATTGAGGTACATAACAATGTTATTTCACCATTATAATTTTTTTTAATTCTTCATTTTGGAAAAACACAATAGCATTAAAAAACACAATAACTTATAAAAGACACAATAAAATGCATTAAACACACAATAACAAGGTATGCGCTTAAAAACATAAATAAATTATTATTTTTTTATATAACAATACTGTACTCGTTTTAATGATAAGAAACGCTCATTTTTATGGTGTAATTTCATATAAAAAATAATTTTGTACTGGAAAGTTATGAACGTTTAAAAAAAAAGAATTTTGCAAAAAGTCAACAAAAATGATTCTTTTTAAAAATAACTATAATAAACTTTTCTATATAATTTGATCTTAACTATTGATTAAGAAGATTAATAGTTGAGATTATTTTTTATATTTTTAGCTTTAAGGCTCCTTTTATATGAATTCTTCCCCTGATAAATGATAATAATGTTGTATAATATTGTAAAATCACTTGTAGACGTAATGAAAAACACTTTTATGAGAGAGCATCGAGCTACGTCATCCAAAAAGGTATGCGTTTATGCTTACAGTTGGTTATTCATCGCGCATAAAACATATAATTACATTTGTCTCATAAAAGTATGGCAGCGGAAACATTCAAAAATGACATCTCATTTCATTATAAACACTTTTGCCAAATAATACACCATTATCCGATTACAAAATACATGTTTGCATTATAACACAAAAGCTTTATAAATGGATGCCATCCCAAAAGAGCTGAGTAGCCTCGCGGTGTCATCCTCAGCAAACATTACCTGCAAACTGGAAAACATATAAAAAGTCAGCGTTGCTGAGTGAGTTCTACCTTTATTATAAAACATACTTTACTTTCATATAAAACCATTCATTACTTTTGCATGATCACACATCATACGTACGCATAGATAATATCATTATTATCTTCTTCGTTTTTTCATTCGTTCATTCGTTCCATATAACTTTACTTGCGCATCGGACATCATCCGTACCAATACCATGTGCTACACCCCGATCAGTCTTAGCTACTGGGCCGAAGTCAATAAATGAACAGCTAAACGTATGCCACAGTACTAGGGTAAGCGGTAGAGGTTCTACATTAATGGTCAATCACAAAGAAGGACCCGTTATCCGATGCATGCAAGACTTTTCATTTCTTTCCACTTTACGTTACATAATACTTCATTTCATTCATTATGATAACACGTAAAGCCATAGAAAAGATAAACATACATCATACCAAGGAACATTAACATGCATCAACATCACATCATACAGGACAACATCATACATACATAACATGCATCATGCAACATCATCGTCATCATGCCCTAATACTCTCTAAGGCCATAACAGCCATCTTACATGCTCTTACGGGAAACTTTACGTCGAAACTTACATCTGCACTTTCCCCCGAAAGCCAGAAGCCGAACTACACCTTCCTTCGAGTGCAACAGCCCTATTCGGGCGTATGGACACCCTTCAGTCACATGGCCTCCATGCGACTGAACATCATGCGATTGGACTCATGCGGATGATCATCTATGCGAATGAACACCCAGTCATGCATATGGACCTCATGCGGATGGAACTAATGCGAACGGGCACCCATGCGACTAACATCATGCGAATGGACTCATGCGACTAAGCACCTATGCGACTGGACCCTCAGTCGTATGACTTCCCATGCGACTGGACTCCCAGTCGTGCGACTGAAACCTTAGTCGTGCGATTGAACACGCAATCGTGCGAATGAATCCCAATCGTGCGAATGACCTTCAATCGCCTCTCATTCGGTCGTTTGGCCTTCATTCGGTCGCATAGCCCTAGCTGATGCAGAATGGAGTTCATCCCGGACCCAATCTGCCATTTTCGGCCTCCAAGCTCATCCAAACCCATTCTAAGCCTAAATTAACCATCCTAGACCTTAGGAATACATACCACAACACCATACAAGCACACACAAGCCCGGAAACATACACGAAACGCATCACACCCAAATGGGTCAAACACATACACACACACAAAAACGGGTTTTTAATGTTCTCCAGCCCCAAAATCGGTTGAAAACAAGTAAAAGTGGAGTCCTAGAACTCACACAAATGAGCACAACGACAAGGGCTTCGATTTGGCTTGCTACACAACGAGTTTGGCCACCCGAATCACCCGAACCGACCCTTTTTCCTCTTTTCTTCTTCTTTCTCTCTTCTCCTCTTTATATTGGCTGAAAATATGAGTGTAGGGGAGAGGGTAAGGGCTGCCCTCTCCCTTATATACTCCCACTCACCCGAATTTCTTTCGTTGGTGAGTTTGGTCCCTCGACTTTGGACTTTATTTCTTTTTCTTCCTTCGTCGGCTTCAAAATAACAAATAAGCGGGTGTTACAAGTCCACCCCCTTTAAGTAGGTTTCGTCCCCAAAACCTGTTATTCTTCGAACAAACGTGGATAATGCTGTCTCATTTCTTCCTCAGTCTCCCACGTTGACTCGGATCCCTTCCTGTGCTTCCACTGTACACGCACAAGAGGAACCACTTTATTTTTCAGCCTTTTCTCCTTTCCGTCGATGATTGCCACTGGTTGCTCCATATAATTGAGTCGTTCATTTACTTCGATATCCTCCTGTGGAACAATCATATCTTCATCAGCTAAGCACTTCCTTAGATGAGATACATGGAATGTCGGGTGAATTCCACTTAACTCATCCGGTAACTCCAGTCTATAGGCCACCTCTCCTACTCGAGCGATGATTCGGAAGGGACCTATATACCTTGGGCTCAATTTGCCCCGCTTTCGAAAGCGAATAATACCCTTCCAAGGTGAGACCTTCAACATAACCCAGTCACCCACTTGGAACTCAATCGGCCTGCGTCGTTTATCAGCATATGACTTCTGTCTATCTTTGGCTGCCTTCATGAAGGCTTTAATCTTCTCAAGCTTTTCAGTCGTAGCCTCGATTACCTCGACGCTTCCCAATTCCTTTTGACCAATATCACCCCAACAAACGGATGTTCTGCATATCCTACCGTATAGCATCTCATATGGAGGCATACCAATGTTGGCATGATAGCTGTTGTTGTATGAGAATTCGGCTAACGGTAGGTGGTCGTCCCAACTTCCACCAAAATCAATCACACATGCGCGAAGCATGTCTTCCAGCGTCTGAATGGTCCTTTCTGACTGACCATCAGTCTGGGGATGATAAGCCGTGCTAATGTGTAACCTCGTCCCCATAGCGTCGTGGAATTTCTTCCAAAATTTAGATGTAAACCGGGTGTCGCGATCCGACACAATAGACACCGGCACACCATGACGAGTTACAATTTCCCTGATGAATAGATCAGCCAACCTCTCAGATGAATATGTCTCGCGGTTCGGCAGGAAGTAAGCACTCTTCGTCAAGCGATCAACTATCACCCATATAGCATCATACCCTTTCGGGGTATGCGGCAACTTTGTAATGAAATCCATGGTGATGTGCTCCCACTTCCATTCCGGTATATCCAAAGGTTGTATCTTCCCATACGGCTTTTGGTGCTCGGCCTTCACCTGTAAGCAAGTAAGACACTTACTCACATACTCCACCACATCGCGCTTCATACCCGGCCACCAATAATCTTTCTTCATATCCTGGTACATTTTCGTGGCACCAGGATGAATGGAGTACCGAGTCTTGTGAGCTTCATCCATTATTTTCACCCGTAGATCCCCAAAACGAGGAATCCACACACGACCAAATCGGGTTCTAACACCGAGCGTGTTTTCACCCAATTCCCCAACCAGACCTCTCATTCTTTTAGAGTTACGATGATCTTCTTTCAATGCCTCATCTTGAAACTCCTTAACTTGCTTCATTACATCAGAGGTCATGATCAATTGATAAGCTTTCACCCGAATCGGCTCGGGTCTCTTTTTTCGGCTAAGGGCATCCGCCACCACGTTGGCTTTGCCCGGATGGTAATGGATCTCGCAATCATAGTCTTTTATGAGCTCCAACCATCGTCTATGCCTCATGTTCAGATCCTTCTGCTCAAAGAAGTACTTCAGACTCTTGTGGTCAGTGAATAAGGTGCACTTAGTCCCATAAAGATAGTGCCTCCAAATCTTTAACGCAAAGACCACGGCTGCCAGCTCCAAGTCATGAGTAGGATAATTGACCTTATGAACTGTCACACCCCAACCTTGACGGCGGAAACGTCGATGAGTGAGAGTTAAGATCGTTCACAGCCACATAACGCTATTAATAAACCAAATATAATTTAAACATAATTTTCAATTGTCACATTACAAACATAAGTCTCAAAAAGAATAAAAGCATAACATAAAATGTAACAAGTCATTCTTATTTCATTTATTTATCTAGGTCCATTCCTAGATGTGCAATCTTCAAAGAGTAGATATCATACATGGGGTATTCCTGAAACATATTAAAAATAAAAGGGTCAACATAAAAATGTTGGTGAGCATACCATAGTTTTCAATACATAAGTATATAAAAGATGGCAATTCAAGTCATAAGTTAGTGAATAAAGTGATTAGGGATGCTATGAACAATGCAACAATCAAACCTTGACAATGTTTTACAAGTCTCAAACGTTAAAAGTATATACGATCAGCTAAGTGTACTTGGATCAACCAAGCAGGCTTGTCTTACCCATAGATCTATGACTTCGCTGGGCTAGCAATAGTTAATGATTGTACATATAACGCCATAACATGGTAACCACATAAGTTCAACTAACCACAACTTAACATGATGAATTGCCATAAAGTTTATAAGTCTCAAATAAGTTTTCAAGTGCAAAGTATAAGTTAACATGTTTCACCCCAAAGTGTGAAAATAAACAAAAAGGGGTATGGAAATACTCACCTTGATATAAGCATTACAAGATGATAAATAAAGATTTAAAGGATGATCCAAAGTAATCCCAAGTATTCATTACAAGGCACCTAAATATGTCATACAAGATGTAGATTAATAATATGATTAACGTTCAAATAATGATTAGGGTTTCAATAGTTTTAAGGGGTTTTTGATAAGTAACAATTTACAAAGTAATTATTTTACATTTTTAATTCATTAGAAGAATTATATATGTAAATATTTTAGAGATGAATCAATATGTATCAAAGTTGATGTTCAATAAGTAATTATATTTTCTTGGTAACAATATATTTGTATTTTATATAAAGACGTGAAATAAGAATAACATTTATAGTAAAGTTTGTAATAAAGTCTCATAGCTAAATAAAATGAGCACGTTTCAAACAATAATTTATACTTGTTACTTGAACAAATAATGATTTAGTGAATTATAACGATATTCAATGTCTATTTTATAAGTAAAATAATTTAAATATATTATTTGAACGATTAATGATTAGTAAGTTAAAACAATATTTTTAGTCTAACTTAAAAATAATAAAAATATATTATTTGAACCAATAATGATTTAGTAATTAAACAATATTTAAAGTCTATTTTATAAGAAAAATAGTTTAATCATATTATTTGAACAAACAACTAGTTAGTAGATTAAAACTATATTTTAAGTTTAACTTATATGAAATAATCTAAATATATCATTTGAGCAAATAATAATTTAAATAGTTAGTCAACATTAAAATTCCCTTTTTTTTATAAAAATTTAACTAATTATATCATTTGTTTTGTAAAAAAAAAATAAGAACATAAATTTCCAGACAATATTTAGAAACATATAAAATTTCAGTTTTTATAAAATGTCTTTTTATAATTTTTAAAAATATTTAAAAATGTTGTAAAAGGCTAAAAAGCCCCAAAAAGGAAATGTGGAGTGGCCCGGGGTCAAACCCGGGACCTCCAGGTTCTCATGGGGGAAGTTTACCATTAGGCTGGGTCGCCTAGGCCTGTCATAACCCCATTCCCATTTGTTTTAAAGTAAACCACGCAGAAACCCCCAATTCCTAAGAACCCTAGAATCGAATTAACCCAAATTGAAGCTTAATTCGATGTTGTTAACGAAATCATTCATGGGGCTTTTGATCCCAGAATGAAGCCGAACATAAACATGATTTTAATTACCTGGATACATTTCAAATCGATTAGAACAAGAACAAGAAAACCGCGACCATGTTGAGGTTGATTCGATGCACAAATGTTGACGTTAATCAAATTAAATTCGTGTAAAGATTCAGAAAGTCATCCCGATTGAAAGCCCCTTATCAATTGTGATTAATATCACTTCGAGCATAGCTCACGATTAAGTTGCAGGTCGAACAAACGCGGTGACTGATGATGATATGTTGAAGTGTTTTAGTGATAATTGATGGTTCAGAATGGTCGAGGGGAACGATTAGTACATTAGCCCTCTGGTATGAGGTATTGATTTTGTCGGTTTCACCTCGAACGAGTTAAGGTTTTGAACTTGTGTTTCGGTTTCGTGTGCACAGCTTAAACGACCGAATTAATCCAATTAACTTCGTATACAAGTTCGAAACTGATATGCCATAGTTAATGCTCGATTTATTCGTGATTTAATGTCAAGTTTCGGTCGATTTGATGGTCACCGGAGACGGTGGCCGGTGACGGAGGGGAAAACCGATGGGGGTTTGGTTTGGGTTTTTAGACAATGTTTCATATATGGTCCCTGGGGTTTTGGTAGCTTATTATTTTATGCTTAAAAGTTACTTTTAAGGTTTTATAGTTTACAAAACTAACCCTCCAAACTTAATTAAAACTTAGATTTTTACTAATTCATTAATTATTAACTTTTAAGCTTTTATAACTATTATTATTAATCTTATTATTATGATTATTATTGTTATTATTATTATTATCACTAATATTATTATTATTAGTGTCATTATTACAATAATAATAATATTAGTCATTATTTTATTTAAGATTATTACACCTTAAATTTTATAATAACAAGTAAACATTATAACACTTATAATGTTGTTATTGTTATATTAATTTATTAATCACCAGATTAACTATTAAGCATAATAAATCCTCAAAGTTTCAAAATTTACATAAAAGGCCCTTAAAACTTAACAAAGTTTACTTTTAATTTAACGAAAATATGAAATGTCACAGTCTCCCCAACTTAAAAGAATTTCGTCCCGAAATTAAAAATGAACTTAAATGAAACAAAGGAATTGTAATGAAAGGTGAGTGTTCAACGAACAGTGGTTGACGTTTGATTATAGGTGGAACGCTTCACTTTATGTAATCTTACAAGATCCTTAACATAATAAACGCGAGACGTTTTGAGATGAAACGTTGAAAAACGATAACAAGCTACCGTGGTACCTTAGATTCATAAACCACAACTTCTAGAATGTAATTTCGTAGTAATTTGATGTCTAGAAATCAATAAAGGACCAACAAAGATAAGAAAGGTTAACCGTCAGGATTTAAGAACCCCAAACGTCAATATATGAAACGGTCTTAACGCATATCTTGTGAATATGTATCTCTCCTTTGACCAATCATCGGTCTAAGAGTAATACGATATGCAAAGATTTTGGAATAAGTTCACGACTATGGTTAGGAACATTATTAAAAACAGATAATGAATTGATCATCCAACTTAATGATCGATGTTTAACGACATACCACGGTATACAACTATTTGAGATAGATACAAGCCAATTTCTCGACCCATTATCTCACAAGAGTTGATATGCAATTAACCAATCGGTCTATAATGCACCAATTGTCATCATGACGGCTAAGATAGGAGACACTTAGTGAATGAAAAGTTAAACAGAAGATCCATAGGATCACGAATGTTAGGTCTTGTCATATGTGAAGGTAAGACACTTGGATACATACCAAGTTACGTCTTTTCCTTTATGCCAAACCCATGACTACAAGTTACGAAGGTTTATGAACCTTTATATCCGCGTCACAATGTAAATAATAACGAGTCTCGTTGATCGAAGTCAAGATAGTGTTTTAATGATTTTCAATGGTTAAGGATTCAAGACGATTTAAGAAATGACATGAACAATAGGAAATGTACTTATATTTTGCAAGGTAGTAAATTTCCAAGTATAGCTTGCATACACAGTTCATCAAACCCATGAGCACAGTTGGGAACATTCGTATGTCTAGAAAGACACAATCACAAGTTGATAATGTCTTGTTTAGTAGAAAGATTGTTTAAGATGACTACCATCACACAATCATGTGTTGATGATATCTCAAAATGAAAGATGATAAGTAGGGAATAAATGGTTCGATATAGCTAAATCAAATCAAAACATAAGGATAAAGGGAAAGAAATCAATTTAAGAATTTAAATGCTCCAAGCTCGGAATCAAAATCAACCTAGAGCGATCGGGTCTCCTTACAAGTTTAGAAATCATGCTTTGGCTTGATAGGTTCAAACCCTAACATTGGTTCACCCTTCAAGTTACTACACGTTTCTTGTCACTTGATTAAAACCTTGGTAAGTTGGAGATCAAGAAATGAGAATAGTCATCAAGGTGTGGTTTTCACTCCTAACTTGATGGTGTATTCCCAAGGTATGATCACTAACTTACCAATCAAAAAGCTCGATCCCAACTCATTGTTGAGGATCCACATAAATAAAACGAGGTAACTTACCATTAAGGTAAGGGAAATCACTCCTATCTTAACGATGAAGTTTTACAAAAACAAAATATAACAAAATGAACTTCTTCATCAAAATCCAGAATTCACTCCTACTTTGATGAAGTCGTCTCATTTAAACAAATACAATTCATAAGGATGATATTATCATCAAGGTATGGAATTCACGCCTATCTTGATGATTGAATTTCATAGCAAGAAAACAATCGAAGATTGACATTTGTCACCAAAGTACGGGTTTCAATCCTATTTTGATGAGATCATGTCATTTGTGAAATGCAAGTTCCAATGAGAATAATTGAGGTCAATCCTCAAGATAAGGAAATCACCCTAATCCAGAGGATGAAATTTCATAAAACACACAATTGAAAACCATTTATCGAACGAGTAGAGAATCACCAAAGTAAGGGAATCACCCCTGTTTTGATGAGTTAGAATCATTTAGGAGATACGGGTGTTCTTAGTCATAGGTTGACTTGCAACCACTTGCATATCTCACAGTGCAGACGGTACGGAGTTTGACTTAACGACGAAAGGAAATTAATATCAGTTAGAAATTCGGAAAATTTCAAGTTACATCAATGTAACAAAAGGAAAAATCATGCTTACAAGCTTAAGATCAAAGTTCGAGATAGCAGAATTTGTTTTGATGGTGTTCAAATCTCGAATGATTTCAATCGGGAAGACGAAATCAAGAGCAGGAAATTATTCAACACCACAATGAGATGTGAACATTCGATTCACAATCGAAAGGAATACATGGACTTCTCAAGATATGTGGTCAACCATAGCCTTATTGAAGACACACGTACTTATAAGTGATCACTCATCTCAAGGGTTTCGAGTCAAGTAAATAGATTCAATGATCGAGTCAAATCACCACTTACACTTTGCCTAGACAAAGTATCTCGAGATGTAGGAATTCCACCTATAGCATTGCATGTTCTTAGTTATGGGACACATCCTTAAGAAGGCTTGAGAACCATAAGTAACGGTTTAAAGTTTTTGATGACCATACGGTTTAGATTCCCAATATCTTTGGGTATATTAAGAGTCATGCACACGTTGGTCAAGGTATAGAAATAGATACATGAAGCGCTCAACGTATAACGGTGTTTAAACGTAAGAGTTGAAATGTAGGTTATGTTTAATATTAACAGGAACATTATGTATGATAAGAATGAAGAGATACCAGTTCAAGGAATCAAAGATTTTTAAGATACGAAGAGGATGGTTCCATTTGGTAACGCATTACCATTTGGAATCGTTGACACGTCAAGGTAAGTTGACCCATTTGCCATAGAGACTTATGTATGTTGACCATAGTTTATCACTCATCCCAGAAATCCCCAGGTAAGCATAACTGGTCTCGCAATGAGATTTATACGATATGCTTGCCTTAGCCCGAAGGCTTTTTGCCAGGAAATCCAGAATACAGGTGTCTATGTGTCACACAAATTTCTTTGGTTTATGAAATCAAAACCTTGATGAGATTTTCATAGATTAGACATAGAGTCTAAGGAATTAAACCCACGATGATAAGTGTAGATTCCACATGTCGTTGAGAATAGATTTAGGAAGTTCATTTGTCGGGGAGAATCAAAGAGTCAAAATTAAGTTTAGGGAGACAAGTAACTAAGTTTAAGCATACATAAGGCAATCCTATGCTAAGGCATCAAGTTGCACAAAAGGCATAGCATCATGTAGCATGCAAACAACATGTAAGCACAAAGGTATAAGGATCTTTCTATGAGGTTCATGCAACTATAGTCTAGGTCACCATTTCTAATAACCTAAATCCCTATAGTTATGGGCTCTGATACCAATCTGTCACACCCCAACCTTGACGGCGGAAACGTCGAGGAGTGAGAGTTAAGATCGTTCACAGCCACATAACGCTATTAATAAACCAAATATAATTTAAACATAATTTTCAATTGTCACATTACAAACATAAGTCTCAAAAAGAATAAAAGCATAACATAAAATGTAACAAGTCATTCTTATTTCATTTATTTATCTAGGTCCATTCCTAGATGTGCAATCTTCAAAGAGTAGATATCATACTTGGGGTATTCCTGAAACATGTTAAAAATAAAAGGGTCAACATAAAAATGTTGGTGAGCATACCATAGTTTTCAATACATAAGTATATAAAAGATGGCAATTCAAGTCATAAGTTAGTGAATAAAGTGATTAGGGATGCTATGAACAATGCAACAATCAAACCTTGACAATGTTTTACAAGTCTCAAACGTTAAAAGTATATACGATCAGCTAAGTGTACTTGGATCAACCAAGCAGGCTTGTCTTACCCATAGATCTATGACTTCGCTGGGCTAGCAATAGTTAATTATTGTACATATAACACCATAACATGGTAACCACATAAGTTCAACTAACCACAACTTAACATGATGAATTGCCATAAAGTTTACAAGTCTCAAATAAGTTTTCAAGTGCAAAGTATAAGTTAACATGTTTCACCCCAAAGTGTGAAAATAAACAAAAAGGGGTATGGAAATACTCACCTTGATATAAGCATTACAAGATGATAAATAAAGATTTAAAGGATGATCCAAAGTAATCCCAAGTATTCATTACAAGGCACCTAAATATGTCATACAAGATGTAGATTAATAATATGATTAACGTTCAAATAATGATTAGGGTTTCAATAGTTTTAAGGGGTTTTTGATAAGTAACAATTTACAAAGTAATTATTTTACATTTTTAATTCATTAGAAGAATTATACATGTAAATATTTTAGAGATGAATCAATATATATCAAAGTTGATGTTCAATAAGTAATTATATTTTCTTGGTAACAATATATTTGTATTTTATATAAAGACGTGAAATAAGAATAACATTTATAGTAAAGTTTGTAATAAAGTCTCATAGCTAAATAAAATGAGCACGTTTCAAACAATAATTTATACTTGTTACTTGAACAAATAATGATTTAGTGAATTATAACGATATTCAATGTCTATTTTATAAGTAAAATAATTTAAATATATTATTTGAACGATTAATGATTAGTAAGTTAAAACAATATTTTTAGTCTAACTTAAAAATAATAAAAATATATTATTTGAACCAATAATGATTTAGTAATTAAACAATATTTAAAGTCTATTTTATAAGAAAAATAGTTTAAACATATTATTTGAACAAACAACTAGTTAGTAGATTAAAACTATATTTTAAGTTTAACTTATATGAAATAATCTAAATATATCATTTGAGCAAATAATAATTTAAATAGTTAGTCAACATTAAAATTCCCTTTTTTTAATAAAAATTTAACTAATTATATCATTTGTTTTGTAAAAAAAAATAAGAACATAAATTTCCAGACAATATTTAGAAACATATAAAATTTCAGTTTTTATAAAATGTCTTTTTATAATTTTTAAAAATATTTAAAAATGTTGTAAAAGGCTAAAAAGCCCCAAAAAGGAAATGTGGAGTGGCCCGGGGTCGAACCCGGGACCTCCAGGTTCTCATGGGGGAAGTTTACCATTAGGCTGGGTCGCCTAGGCCTGTCATAACCCCATTCCCATTTGTTTTAAAGTAAACCACGCAGAAACCCCCAATTCCTAAGAACCCTAGAATCGGATTAACCCAAATTGAAGCTTAATTCGATGTTGTTAACGAAATCATTCATGGGGCTTTTGATCCCAGAATGAAGCCGAACATAAACATGATATTAATTACCTGGATACATTTCAAATCGATTAGAACAAGAACAAGAAAACCGCGACCATGTTGAGGTTGATTCGATGCACAAATGTTGACGTTAATCAAATTAAATTCGTGTAAAGATTCAGAAAGTCATCCCGATTGAAAGCCCCTTATCAATTGTGATTAATATCACTTCGAGCATAGCTCACGATTAAGTTGCAGGTCGAACCAAACGCGGTGACTGATGATGATATGTTGAAGTGTTTTAGTGATAATTGATGGTTCAGAATGGTCGAGGGGAACGATTAGTACATTAGCCCTCTGGTATGAGGTATTGATTTTGTCGGTTTCACCTCGAACGAGTTAAGGTTTTGAACTTGTGTTTCGGTTTCGTGTGCACAGCTTAAACGGCCGAATTAATCCAATTAACTTCGTATACAAGTTCGAAACTGATATGCCATAGTTAATGCTCGATTTATTCGCGATTTAATGTCAAGTTTCGGTCGATTTGATGGTCACCGGAGACGGTGGCCGGTGACGGAGGGGAAAACCGATGGGGGTTTGGTTTGGGTTTTTAGACAATGTTTCATATATGGTCCCTGGGGTTTTGGTAGCTTATTATTTTATGCTTAAAAGTTACTTTTAAGGTTTTATAGTTTACAAAACTAACCCTCCAAACTTAATTAAAACTTAGATTTTTACTAATTCATTAATTATTAACTTTTAAGCTTTTATAACTATTATTATTAATCTTTTTATTATGATTATTATTGTTATTATTATTATTATCACTACTATTATTATTATTAGTGTCATTATTACAATAATAATAATATTAGTCATTATTTTATTTAAGATTATTACACCTTAAATTTTATAATAACAAGTAAACATTATAACACTTATAATGTTGTTATTGTTATATTAATTTATTAATCACCAGATTAACTATTAAGCATAATAAATCCTCAAAGTTTCAAAATTTACATAAAAGGCCCTTAAAACTTAACAAAGTTTACTTTTAATTTAACGAAAATATGAAATGTCACAGAACCTTCAACTGTCGGGATGCATAAGCTATCACCTTCCCTCTCTGCATTAATACACACTCCAACCCCGAGTAGGAAGCATCAGAATAAACCACCAGATCTTCACTTCCATCGGGTAATGACAGAACAGGAGCTTGAGTCAATCTCGCCTTCAATTCCTCGAACGCCTTCTCTTGAGCTTGACCCCATACGAACTTCACATCTTTTTGGGTCAACTTAGTTAGTGGAGAAGCAATCTTAGAGAAGTCTTGGATAAATCTTCTATAGTAGCCCGCCAAACCCAAGAAACTACGAATCTCGGATGACGTCTTTGGTGACTTCCATTGCATAACCGCCTCCACTTTCGCCGGGTCCACCATAATCCCGTCAGGATTCACCACATGACCCAAAAACTGAACTTCGCGCAACCAAAACGCGCACTTGGAGAATTTAGCATACAACTTCTCCCTTCTCAACGTCTCCAGAACCTCCCGAATGTGACCGGCATGCTCTGCCTCGCTTCTCGAGTAAATCAGGATATCATCAATAAACACGATCACTGATTTATCCAACATCGGCCAACACACTCGATTCATCAGATCCATAAAAGCAGCTGGCGCATTGGTCAAACCAAAAGACATGACGAGGAACTCGTAGTGACCATAGCGCGTACGGAAAGCTGTTTTAGGAATATCTTGCTCCTTCACCTTCAACTGATGGTAACCACATCGAAGATCTATCCTTGAAAACCAACTGGCACCCTGAAGCTGATCGAACAAATCATCTATCATCGGTAAGGGGTATCGGTTCTTCACCGTCAACTTGTTCAGCTCGCGGTAGTCAATGCACATCCTCATACTACCGTCCTTCTTCTTTAAGAACATGACCGGAGCACCCCAAGGAGAGATACTCGGTCAAATGAACCCCTTATCAAGCAGCTCTTGCAACTGCTCCATCAACTCCTTCATCTCGGTCGGAGCCAACCGATACGGTGCTTTGGCGACAGGTTGGGCACCCGGTATCAGATCAATCTGAAACTCGATCTTTCTGTCAGGTGGCACTCCTGATAAATCTTCTGGGAACACATCTGGAAAATCACACACAACCGGTACATCGACTAGTTGTGGTGTTGGCGTATCCACATCCTCTACATAGGCCAAGTAGGCACTACCTCCACGCCTCATACACTTTCCCGCCACCGCCATCGAGATCACCTTCGGAATCGTAGTAACTCGATCACCATAAACCGTCACTGAACTACCGTCAAACGCCAACAACCGAATCATCTTCTTGCGACACACAATGTTCGCCTCGTAGTCTGCTAACCAATCCATCCCGAGAACCAAATCAAAACCACCTAAGGTCATCACAAACGGCCTAACAGGAAACTTATGGCCCTCAAGCTCCACATCACAGTTCTCTATCATCTCAGAAATCCTGGTAGACTTACCTATGGCAGTTTCTACATCAAAGGGCGCATCAACACGTCTACTACTAACAGACAGCTTAGCACAGAAAGCAGCAGAAATAAAACTTTTACTGGCACCCGAATCAAATAACACAAAAGCTAAAGTTTGGTTCACCAGAAACGTACCGGACACAACATCAGGGTCCGTCCTAGCTTCCTCCTGTGTCATGGTGAATGCCCTGGCGCTCGCCCTCGGTCCTTCACCTCCCGTCATCTTCGCCCCGGAACTCTCAGCCTTCGGCTTCTTACAATCCCTGCTCATATGACCAGTTTCCCCACAGTTAAAACATTTGCTCGACAGGCAATCCTTTGCCATATGCCCTGTCTTCCCACACTTGAAGCACACATTCGATCCCATCCTACATTCTCCCGCATGCTCCTTTCCACACTTGCCACACCTCCTCGATCCCGCTCCCGGTATGGCCACGCGACGGTCATCCACCCGTGCCTTTTTGTTCCCCGTCGAGGCATCACCCCGACCAAACCTTCTCCCATTCCAGTTCCGATCACCACCACCCCTCTTATTTGCTTCAGTCACCACCACTTCCCTCTCATCATATAGTCAATGGCCAAATCGACCGCCGACCTAAACGTACTTGGCCGGGCGGCGATCATATGCCGGCGAACATCCACCGGTAAGCCCTGAATGTACCTCTTGATCTTCCGAGACGGAGGCGTCACCTGATCCGGCACCAACCGTGCCATTTCATTGAATTTTGTGGTGTATTGCTGGTGTGTCATGGATCCCGCCTCCAGCTGCAGGAACTCCCTCTCTATCTTATCCATCTCCCTGTGAGGACAGAACTCCTCAATCACCATTTTCTTCAGTTCGGGCCATCTCATTCTCCCGATTGCCCGGTTACCCTCAGCTTGGACAATGTTGTCCCACCAGCATAGTGCCGAGTCCACAAATGAATGAGTGGCAAACTTCACCTTCTGATCTTCCCGACACTCGCTGATGTCGAGAACAGACTCCATTTCTCTCACCCATCGGTGAGCAGCGGCAACATTGCCATTATCGTCAAAAGTAGGGGGCTTGCATCTCATAAACACCCCATAGTTACAGCCTCGTGCCACCTCTCGCACAGGCTCATCTTCCTCTTCCTCGTCTTCGTTATTGGAGAAAATCGTTTCGGGCTCCGGTTGCTCTCGTTCCCCCGAAGGCCTATTTCTTTCCTTTCTTTCTCCTTCCTTCACCGCCTTAATAACTTCGGTCACCACAGACGGTAAGATTGTCTGCATGACCTGGTGTACTTCTTCAACAACAGCCTCCTTTACCGAGGCCCTCAGGTTTGCACTCTCATCCCCAGCTTCCGGCTGAGGAGTCTCTGGTTCTTCAGGAACCACCTTTTCGACCCTTGGTCTTCCTCTCTTGGGTCGCGGCTCAACATCAGGCCCGCCACGGCCTCCACCCCTAGATGCTTTAGAAGATCTACCTCCAGCCATTCTCTAACTCACACTGAAAGATTCAAACACCAACACAGTCATTCAAGGAAACAACTCAGTTTATGTCAAGTATAATAAGTCCCTAATTACAGTGGCCAGTTGTGATTAGCCACTTACTTTACTCTTCATACCCCAAGTATCACCTGTCCTGACTACATCAGTATTTAAATCTACATACAACACCTAACCACATACCATGCACACATAAATCCGGTTAACTTTAAGAAAATACCTGATGGCACACAGCTACTCAGATTGGCATCCCATTCCCCTTTCGTCCCATTTTCAGTTTAAGTTAAGGTTTATTTTGAAAATTTACCCATTTCACTTAAACTTTGGCTCTGATACCAACTTGTAAGGCCTTGTTCCCGGGACGCTTACAATTGGTCATTCATCGCGCATAAAACATATAATTACATTTGTCTCATAAAAGTATGGCAGCGGAAACATTCGAAAATGACATCTCATTTCATTATAAACACTTTTGCCAAATAATACACCATTATCCGATTACAAAATTCATGTTTGCATTATAACACAAAAGCTTTATAAATGGATGCCATCCCAAAAGAGCTGAGTAGCCTCGCGGTGCCATCCTCAGCAAACATTACCTGCCAACTGGAAAACATATAAAAAGTCAGCGTTGCTGAGTGAGTTCTAGCTTTATTATAAAACATACTTTACTTTCATATAAAACCATTCGTTACTTTTGCATGATCACACATCATACGTACGCATAGATAATATCATTATTATCTTCTTCATTCATTCATTCGTTCATTCGTTCCATATAACTTTACTTGCGCATCGGACATCATCCGTACCAATACCATGTGCTACACCCCGATCAGTCTTAGCTACTGGGCCGAAGTCAATAAATGAACAGCTAAACGTATGCCACAGTACTAGGGGTAAGCGGTAGAGGTTCTACATTAATGGTCAATCACAAAGAAGGACCCGTTATCCGATGCATGCAAGACTTTTCATTTCTTTCCACTTTACGTTACATAATTCTTAATTTCATTCATTATGATAACACGTAAAGCCATAGGAAAGATAAACATACATCATACCAAGGAACATTAACATGCATCAACATCACATCATACAGGGCAACATCATAAATACATAACATGCATCATGCAACATCATCGTCATCATGCCCTACATACTCCCTAAGGCCATAACAGCCATCTTACATGCTCTTACGGGAAACTTTACGTCGAAACTTACATCTGCACTTTCCCCCGAAAGCCAGAAGTCGAACTACACCTTCCTTCGAGTGCAACAGCCCTATTCGGGCGTATGGACACCCTTCAGTCGCATGGCCTCCATGCGACTGAACATCATGCGATTGGACTCATGCGGATGATCATCTATGCGAATGAACACCCAGTCGTGCGTATGGACCTCATGCGGATGGAACTAATGCGAACGGGCACCTATGCGACTAACATCATGCGAATGGACTCATGCGACTAAGCACCTATGCGACTGGACCCTCAGTCGTATGACTTCCCATGCGACTGGACTCCTAGTCGTGCGACTGAAACCTTAGTCGTGCGATTGAACCCTCAATCGTGCGAATGAATCCCAATTGTAACATCTTGTAATTTTGGTTAAATAAAAATTAACGTCGTTTATTCTTATAAGGGCTATTAATGTTTTTTATGAAACTTTTGGGCTATTTGTGTTTAACTCTTAGTTAGTCTCTAATTCTTTAATGCAAAAAGATTATTGTTTATCAATTTAATTGAATATTATAATAATAACAATAATAACTTTTATAAGAGAAATAATTATGTTATTATTAATACTAATAATAATAGCAAGTTATAATAATAATAATTATAATAAAAATAATAGTAATTGTAACAAAAACAATAATAATAATTTATTAGGTTTAGTAAACTTAAATTGGTTGAAACTTAAAAAGAAATAAAGTTTAAGGGGGTTTATTGTTAATTTATAAACTTTAATATAAAGGTTTGGGCATAAAATAATAACAAGTTAAACTACAAGAGCTGAATTGTAACTTTGAAAGTTACAACCCAACCCCCCGCCCACTTTCAACCCCGTATTTCCGGCCAACCGTCCGGCGGAGCTCCGGCGAGCTCCGGCGACGGCCAAAGCACCCCAAATGTTACAATTTTGGCATCCAAAACCGATCAAATCGTTCGTTTGTACACTTCGAACTTGAATACACGATTTAATTGCACTTAAACATCGGTTTCAAGCCAAATCGATTCCATAACCGAAACACAATAAACCATCTAGCCGTTCGAGCATTGAAACCTAATGATAATCTAATTAAACACACCAAAATAATCATCTATCAAACTCTAATCGAACGAAACATTCAATTTCATCTGAAACAAACAACAACATCAAATACGATTACCCACTATCACCGCAACCTGCAACCTTGTCGAACACCACCTTCCGGACAATTTAAACCAAAATTGTTAAAGGGCTTTCGTTTCTCATCTTCTGTCGAAGCTTAACCTGCAATTAATTGGATTTTCATCAAGCAAATCCTTTAGGATCAACATCCCACGGTCGCGACTGGTACACTGTTCATCTACATTGATTCAAACTACAATCTAGGTAATTAAACACTGTGGTATACTCGATTCTATGTATGGATCAAAAGCCCTATGATTAATTTCATTAACAACCACGATTTGGGGTTCAATTTGATCCATCTTGATCTAGGGTTCATATTGTGGATTCATTGGAATTGTGTTTTAAAGAATTAAAACCCAACCTTTGTCAGGCATAGGCGACCTCGCCTACTGGTAACCCGTCCCCATCAGAACCTGGAGGTCCCGGGTTCGACCCCGGGCCACTCCACTTTTTCTTTTTGAGGCTTTTTAGCCTTCTACAACATTTTTAAAAATTTTTAAAAATTATAAAAAGGCATTGTATAAAAGCTGAAAATTTTTGATGTTTTAAATATTGTCTAGAAGTTTATTTTTACAAAATAAATGATATAATTAGTTAAATGTTTATAAAAAAATGGATTTTTGATGTTGATTAACTATTTAAATTATTATTTGTTCAAAAGATATATTTAGATTATTTCTTGTAAGTTAAACTTAAAATATGGTGTTAATCTAATAAATAGTTCTTTGTTCAAACAATATGTTTAAATTATTTTCTTGTAAAATAGACCTTAATATTGTTATAACTTATCTAATTATTATTTGTTCAAATAACAAATATATATTATTGTTTAAAATAAGAGTTATCTTAAAAGAATGTTTTAAATTATATTTAGACTTTGGGACAAATGTTTTCTTTATTTCGTAGTAATAAAACGATTAAATAATATATTGACAAAGCATAACCAAAATTTATCATGTTAGTTGAGTATAAATTATTAACATCCCAAAAATTCAATTAAAACTTTACTTTCCATTAAAACGTTAAACCTATTTTAATTTAACCTTAACTTTGTGAACACATATATTTTAGGTGCATTGTGAAGGACTACTTTGTATCGACGCTTTTGATTATTTTTATTAATCATCCAATAAATACTTTTGATCATGTGAGTATTCCATACCCCCTTTTTGTTTAATTTCACACTTTGGGGTGAAGCATGTTAACTTATACTTTGCACTTGTAAACTTGTTTGAGACTTGTAAACTTTATGGCAATTCATCATGTTAAGTTGTGGTTAGTTGAGCTTATGTGGTTACCATGTTATGGCGTTATATGTACAATCATTAACTATTGCTAGCCCAGCGAAGTCATAGATCTATGGGTAAGACAAGCCTGCTTGGTTGATCCAAGTACACTTAGCTGATCGTATATACTTTTAACGTTTGAGACTTGTAAAACATTGTCAAGGTTTGATTGTTGCATTGTTCATAGCATCCCTAATCACTATATTCACTAACTCATGACTTGAATTGCCATCTTTTATATACATATGTATTAAAAACTATGGAATGCTCACCAACATTATTGTTGACCTTTTATTTTTAACATGTTTTAGGAAATGCCCAAGTTTGATTATCTACACTTTGAAGCTTGCATATCTAGGAATGGACCTAGATTGATAAATAAGATAGAATGATATATTGCATTCTATGATATGTTTTTATTTCCTTTGAAACTTATGATTGTAATGTGACAATTTAAAACTTATGATTAAATTATATTTGGTTTATTAATAGCGTTATGTGGCTATGAACGATCTTAACTCTCACTCCTCGACGTTTCCGCCGTCAAGGTTGGGGTGTGACAGATTGGTATCAGAGCCCATAACTATAGGGATCTAGGTTATTAGAAATGGTGACCTAGGCTATAGTATGCATGAACCTTATAGAATTATATTTCTATCTTGTAAATTATATACTTTTCATGCTACATAATGCTATGCCTCTTATGTGCAATTTGATGCCTTAGCATAGGGTTGCCTAAAATTGTTACTTGTCTCCCTAAACTTAACTTTGACTCTTTGACTCTCCCCGAACATGAACTCTCTTAATCTTATTCTCGTCGACACGTGGAATCTTATGCTTATGTTATGACTTGGATCTTTAGACGTTATGTCTAATCTATATAAATCTCATCAAGGTTTTGATTCTATGAACCTAAGAAATATTGTGTGACACATAGACACCTGTATCCTGGTTTTCCTGGCAAAAGGCCCTCGGGCTAAGGCAAGCATATCGCATAAATCCTACGGGACTAGTTATGCTTACCTGGGGATTTCTGGGATGAGTGATAAACTATGGTCAACATACACAAGTTTCTAAGGTAAATGGGTCAATTCACCTTGACGTGTCAACGTTTTCAAATGGTAATGCGTTACCAAATGGAAACATCCCGTGTACCTTATAACCCTTAGCTTATCTTTGTTAAACTACTATCCTTTGTTATCCCCGCTCCTATAACTAACTCATTTTTGTATATCCAGCATGTCTCGTCACCATGGAAAGCGTGGAAGTTCCGACCGTAAGCTGGCTGCCATGATTGCCCGACAAATGGCTGCCGTTCTCCCGACTATGGTTGCTGAACTCAATAGCACACTAATGGCTAATAGCAACAACAACAACACCAATGGGAACAATAGTGGTGCTAATGGAGACAATAGCAACAATCAAAATGGGAACAATCAACAAGGGAACAACCGTACCTGCACCTTCAAACACTTCAACTCGTGCAAGCCCACTAGTTTTAGTGGAAAAGAAGGAGCCACTGGACTTCTCGAGTGGTTTGAAAGTATGGAGAACACGTTCATTGTTAGTGAGTGCCCCAACGAGTTCAAGGTTCGCTATGCCACAAGTGTTCTCCAACAACGAGCACTCACATGGTGGAATAGTGAAAAAAGAAACCGTGGAACCGAGATTGCTTTGGCCTTACCTTGGGAGGAATTCAAGGAGATCATGATCCAAAAGTTTTGTCTGAGGAGCGAGTTGCAAAAGCTAGAGGAGGAATTCTGGAACCTCAAACAAGATGGTGGGAATCACTTGGCTTATTCCACCCGGCATCATGAGTTGAGTATGCTCCTACCACACATGGTGGACACCGTGCCCCGTAACATCGAGAAATTTATCAAGGGGGTGCCACCTCAAATTCAAGATGCCGTGGTGGGTAGTAGGCCCACAACTTTGGAGGAAGCAATTACCATCACTGCACAGCTCACCGAGAATCATATAAGAGCTGGTACTATGTCGGCAAAGGGTTCCAAGTCTGTTACGAAGGTGATACCCGAGGCAACAAAGGAGGTAAGGGCCGAGTCATCTTCGCAAAACAAAAAGCGTAAGTTCATCCCGACACGCAACTACGCCGTGACCGCTCCTAATGCTCCTCAAAAACAAATGGTGGTTGCGAATCAAGTTCCCATGGCTAAGGTTTATGCTGGTCCACATCCTATGTGTAACACGTGCAAGTACCATCATGCAAGCAACATTCCATGCCGAGTCTGCTCTCTGTGTGGAAAGTATGGTCATTTGGTGGCTACTTGTCTTCGTGCGCCAAACAACACTGCCATGCTTACCAACCGAACCTGCTACAACTGTGGCGAGGCTGGCCATATTCGCCCTCAATGTCCTCGCAATGCGGGAAATGTGCCACCGGCTCGTGGAAAGGCTTTCAACATCAACGCCAATCAAGCACAAGCCAACAACGATATGGTGAATGGTACGCCGTTGAATTTCTTATAGTCCTTTCTTGTCTTGTGAAAATTTCCTATCTATGTTCATCATACCAATAATAGGTTGTTACCAAACAGGTATGTATCTTGTAAATAAACATTATGCATCTGTATTGTTTGATTCGGGTGCCGATAGGAGTTTCGTGTCCCTGGAATTCGAGTCTTTACTTTCTAAACCGCGCGTCAATCTGGAAAGATCTTTCATTGTCGAAATCGCCGATGGAAAATCTATCGTCGTGGACGTCGTAATACGTGACTGCACTTTAAGCCTTAACGAACACGAGTTCTTCGTCGACCTTATTCCTATGCAATTGGGAAGCTTTGATGTTATCATTGGTATGGATTGGTTAGCCAAGCATCGTGCGGAAATTCTATGTTTCGAGAAGTGTATCCGAATTCCTTTACCGACTGGAGATACCTTGAAAGTCTTTGGGGAGAAATCATCCCAAAGACTCAAACTCATGTCTTGCATCAAGGCCCGCAAGTGCTTAAGTAAAAACTACATGGCTTTCATGGCATATGTAGTTAATACGAAGGCCAAGGGTAAGGAGTTGAAAGACATTCCTGTTGTGCGAGACTTTCCCGAGGTTTTTCCCGAGGATCTTAAAGGGTTACCTCCCGTGCGAGAAGTTGAGTTCAAGATTGACTTAATTCCTGGCGCAAACCCTGTGGCTAAATCACCTTATCGTCTTGCACCGCCTGAAATGCAAGAATTAGCTAGTCAATTGCAAGAGTTGACCGATAAGGGTTTCATTCGTCCTAGTTCATCACCGTGGGGTGCACCTGTACTGTTTGTGAAGAAGAAGGATGGTTCATTTCGTATGTGCATCGACTACCGGGAACTCAACAAGCTTACTATCAAACCGATACCCTCTTCCTCGAATCGATGATCTCTTCGACCAACTTCAAGGAGCAACTCAATTCTCAAAGATCGATCTACGTTCTGGGTATCATCAACTACGTGTTCACGATGATGACATTCCAAAGACCGCTTTTCGTACTCGATATGGACACTACGAGTTCATGGTTATGCCTTTTGGCTTGACCAATGCGCCTGCCGTGTTCATGGATCTCATGAATCGAGTATGTAAACCGTATTTGGATAAGTTCGTAATCGTGTTCATTGATGACATTCTTATATATTCCAAGACGAAAGTCGATCACGAGACACACTTGCGACAAGTTCTTGAACTTTTGAAGAAGGAGAAATTGTACGCAAAGTTTTCCAAGTGTGAATTTTGGTTGGAAGAAGTTCAATTTTTAGGACATGTGGTGAATAGCCAAGGAATTCACGTTGATCCTGCTAAAATTGAAGCCGTGAAGAATTGGTGCGTTCCCACAACCCCAACCGAGGTTCGTTCTTTTCTGGGTTTAGCGGGATATTACCGTAGGTTCATAGCAAATTTCTCGAAGATTGCTAAACCATTAACGGCGCTAACCCAAAAGAATCGACTCTTTGAATGGGGACCCGAGCAAGAAGAGGCTTTCGAGACATTGAAACACAAGTTGTGTAACGCTCCTATTCTCACACTTCCCGATGGAAACGACGACTTTACCGTATATTGTGATGCCTCTAATCAAGGTCTTGGTTGTGTTCTCATGCAACGAGGCAAAGTTATAGCATACGCGTCGAGGCAATTGAAGGTCATGAGGTGAACTACACAACACATGATCTTGAACTTGGTGCTGTGGTTTTTGCATTGAAGATTTGGCGACACTATTTATATGGAACGCAATGCATAGTCTACACCGATCATAAGAGTCTCCAACACGTGTTTAACCAAAAGGACCTCAACATGAGACAAAGACGATGGATCGAGCTAATTAGCGACTACGACTGCGACATTCGCTACCATCCTGGCAAGGCGAATGTTGTAGCCAACGCGCTAAGTCGCAAGGTTCACAATAAGACTGTCTCGCTTCAAGAGATTCGAGATCGAAGGCAATGGTTTGATACGCTAGGAGAATTTGATACCGAGATTCATGTGGATGTCAACGAGGCTACTATCATGCTCCAAAACATAAGGATCGATAGTGACCTCGAGTTATGCATTCGCGAGGCTCAACAAGCGGCATTAACCGACGAAGGGAAGGATGAAGATTTGATGTCTAACGTTCGGTCACAACTGGAGACAAAACCGAATGGCATGTGGTACTTCTTGAATCGACTTTGGATCCCAAATCGTGATAATCTTCGACAGTTCATTATGAACGAAGCTCATCAAACCCGATATTCCATTCATCCTGGCTCTGATAAGATGTACATGGACTTGCGTGGTCAATATTGGTGGCCTGGAATGAAGAAAGATATCGCGTCTTATGTTTCTAAGTGTCTCACGTGTGCAAGGGTCAAAGCCGAGCATCAACGACCGAGTGGTTTACTTGAGCAACCTGAAATCCCTATGTGGAAATGGGAGCATATATCCATGGATTTCATAACCAAGTTACCCCGTACACCTCGTGGTCATGATAGTATATGGGTCATTGTTGACCGTTTGACCAAGACAGCACATTTTATACCCATACGAGATACGTACAAGGTTTCAAAGCTGGCTCGAATCTATATTGACGAAATTGTGAGTCGTCATGGCGTGCCCTTACACATTATTTCTGATCGAGATGCTCGTTTCACTTCGCACTTTTGGTCTTCGATGCAAGAACTTTTGGGTACTCAATTGGATTTAAGTACGGCTTACCATCCTCAAACTGATGGTCAAACCGAACGAACAATCCAAACCCTTGAGGATCTGCTGCGTCTTTGTGTCCTTGATTTTGGTGGTGATTGGGATACGCATTTCACGCTCGCGGAATTTTCGTATAACAATAGTTATCACTCAAGTATCAAGATGGCACCATTCGAGGCTTTGTATGGTCGTAAATGTCGTTCTCCAATCTGTTGGACTGACATTGGGGAAAATCTTATCACTGGTCCGGAACTTATTCAAGAAACGACTGACAAAGTTTCCAAGATCCGAAATAACCTTGAGGTGGCTAGGAGTCGCCAAAAGAGTTATGCCGATAAAAGACGCAAACCGTTGGAGTTTCAAGTCGACGATATGGTTCTTCTTAAGGTCTCTCCATGGAAGGGTGTTGTGCGTTTTGGGAAGAAGGGTAAGTTAGCCCCACGTTTTGTAGGACCTTTCAAGATTTTGAAAAGAATTGGGAAAGTGGCTTACAAACTGGAGTTACCTTCTGAACTTAGCGGAGTTCATCCTGTCTTTCATGTCTCAAACTTGAGGAAGTGCCTGGCTGATGAAAATTTGCATGTTCCATTAGAGGAAATTCAAATTGATGAGTCATTGCATTTTGTTGAGAAGCCTGTTGAGATTATGGATCGAACCCTGAAGAAGACCCGAACAACTACCACACCTATCGTCAAAGTCCGTTGGGAAAACAAACGTGGAGCTGAGTTCACTTGGGAGCGTGAGGATCATATGAAGGAGAGATACCCGCATTTGTTCTCTTAGCTTTATTCTTAATTTCGGGACGAAATTCTTTTAAGTTGGGGAGACTGTAACATCTTGTAATTTTGGTTAAATAAAAATTAACGTCGTTTATTCTTATAAGGGCTATTAATGTTTTTTATGAAACTTTTGGGCTATTTGTGTTTAACTCTTAGTTAGTCTCTAATTCTTTAATGCAAAAAGATTATTGTTTATCAATTTAATTGAATATTATAATAATAACAATAATAACTTTTATAAGAGAAATAATTATGTTATTATTAATACTAATAATAATAGCAAGTTATAATAATGATAATTATAATAAAAATAATAGTAATTGTAACAAAAACAATAATAATAATTTATTAGGTTTAGTAAACTTAAATTGGTTGAAACTTAAAAAGAAATAAAGTTTAAGGGGGTTTATTGTTAATTTATAAACTTTAATATAAAGGTTTGGGCATAAAATAATAACAAGTTAAACTACAAGGGCTGAATTGTAACTTTGAAAGTTACAACCCAACCCCCCGCCCACTTTCAACCCCGTATTTCCGGCCAACCGTCCGGCGGAGCTCCGGCGACGGCCAAAGCACCCCAAACGTTACAATTTTGGCATCCAAAACCGATCAAATCGTTCGTTTGTACACTTCGAACTTGAATACACGATTTAATTGCACTTAAACATCGGTTTCAAGCCAAATCGATTCCATAACCGAAACACAATAAACCATCTAGCCGTTCGAGCATTGAAACCTAATGATAATCTAATTAAACTCACCCAAATAATCATCTATCAAACTCTAATCGAACGAAACATTCAATTTCATCTGAAACAAACAACAAAATCAAATACGATTACCCACTATCACCGCAACCTGCAACCTTGTCGAACACCACCTTCCGGACAATTTAAACCAAAATTGTTAAAGGGCTTTCGTTTCTCATCTTCTGTCGAAGCTTAACCTGCAATTAATTGGATTTTCATCAAGCAAATCCTTTAGGATCAACATCCCACGGTCGCGACTGGTACACTGTTCATCTACATTGATTCAAACTACAATCTAGGTAATTAAACACTGTGGTATACTCGATTCTATGTATGGATCAAAAGCCCTATGATTAATTTCATTAACAACCACGATTTGGGGTTCAATTTGATCCATCTTGATCTAGGGTTCATATTGGGGATTCATTGGAATTGTGTTTTAAAGAATTAAAACCCAATCTTTGTCAGGCATAGGCGACCTCGCCTACTGGTAACCCGTCCCCATCAGAACCTGGAGGTCCCGGGTTCGACCCCGGGCCACTCCACTTTTTCTTTTTGAGGCTTTTTAGCCTTCTACAACATTTTTAAAAATTTTTAAAAATTATAAAAAGGCATTGTATAAAAGCTGAAAATTTTTGATGTTTTAAATATTGTCTAGAAGTTTATTTTTACAAAATAAATGATATAATTAGTTAAATGTTTATAAAAAAATGGATTTTTGATGTTGATTAACTATTTAAATTATTATTTGTTCAAAAGATATATTTAGATTATTTCTTGTAAGTTAAACTTAAAATATGGTGTTAATCTAATAAATAGTTCTTTGTTCAAACAATATGTTTAAATTATTTTCTTGTAAAATAGACCTTAATATTGTTATAACTTATCTAATTATTATTTGTTCAAATAACAAATATATATTATTGTTTAAAATAAGAGTTATCTTAAAAGAATGTTTTAAATTATATTTAGACTTTGGGACAAATGTTTTCTTTATTTCGTAGTAATAAAACGATTAAATAATATATTGACAAAGCATAACCAAAATTTATCCTGTTAGTTGAGTATAAATTATTAACATCCCAAAAATTAAATTAAAACTTTAGTTTCCATTAAAACGTTAAACCTATTTTAATTTAACCTTAACTTTGTGAACACATATATTTTAGGTGCATTGTGAAGGACTACTTTGTATCGACGCTTTTGATTATTTTTATTAATCATCCAATAAATACTTTTGATCATGTGAGTATTCCATACCCCCTTTTTGTTTAATTTCACACTTTGGGGTGAAGCATGTTAACTTATACTTTGCACTTGTAAACTTGTTTGAGACTTGTAAACTTTATGGCAATTCATCATGTTAAGTTGTGGTTAGTTGAGCTTATGTGGTTACCATGTTATGGCGTTATATGTACAATCATTAACTATTGCTAGCCCAGCGAAGTCATAGATCTATGGGTAAGACAAGCCTGCTTGGTTGATCCAAGTACACTTAGCTGATCGTATATACTTTTAACGTTTGAGACTTGTAAAACATTGTCAAGGTTTGATTGTTGCATTGTTCATAGCATCCCTAATCACTATATTCACTAACTCATGACTTGAATTGCCATCTTTTATATACATATGTATTAAAAACTATGGAATGCTCACCAACATTATTGTTGACCTTTTTATTTTTAACATGTTTCAGGAAATGCCCAAGTTTGATTATCTACACTTTGAAGCTTGCATATCTAGGAATGGACCTAGATTGATAAATAAGATAGAATGATATATTGCATTCTATGATATGTTTTTATTTCCTTTGAAACTTATGATTGTAATGTGACAATTTAAAACTTATGATTAAATTATATTTGGTTTATTAATAGCGTTATGTGGCTATGAACGATCTTAACTCTCACTCCTCGACGTTTCCGCCGTCAAGGTTGGGGTGTGACACCAATCGTGCGGATGACCTTCAATCGCCTCTTATTCGGCCGTATGGCCTTCATTCGGTCGCATAGCCCTAGCTGATGCAGAATGGAGTTCATCCCGAACCCAATCTGCCATTTTCGGCCTCCAAGCTCATCCAAACCCATTCTAAGCCTAAATTAACCATCCTAGACCTTAGGAATGCATACCACAACACCATACAAGCACACACAAGCCCGGAAACATACACGAAACACATCACACCCAAATGGGTCAAACACATACACACACACAAAAACGGGTTTTTAATGTTCTCCAGCCCCAAAATCGGTTGAAAACAAGTAAAAGTGGGGTCCTAGAACTCACACAAACGAGCACAACGACAAGGGCTTCGATTTGACTTGCTACACAACGAGTTTGGCCACTCAAATCACCCGAACCGACCCTTTTTACTCTTTTCTTCTTCTTTCTCTCTTCTCCTCTCTATATTGGCTGAAAATATGAGTGTAGGGGAGAGGGTAAGGGCTGCCCTCTCCCTTATATACTCCCACTCACCCGACTTTCTTTCGTTGGCGAGTTTGGTCCCTCGACTTTGGACTTTATTTCTTTTTATTCATTCGTTGGCTTCAAAATAATAAGTAAGCGGGTGTTACAATTAAATTTTAATAATTTAAATTATTGATTATTGATTAATATTAACATCAATTACAATATTAATCTTAACTTTTGATTTTGTTACCCATTAACTGTCAAGATCTATTTGTTTTTTAAGTTTATTAGTTTTTTATGTCGTGACACAAGATATTACTCGTGACGTGACATGTGACATGATGTATTACATAATTAAAATAAAAATATAAATATATGTTTTAATTTTGTGTCTTTTTATCTCTAAGCTACTCAATCTGCCACAAAAACAATACGTTGAATAATTTCATAAAATGATCTTTTATAAGAACATAAAGTAATATATTTATAATTTAAATTCTAACTATATTATACGTCACATGATATGTTATAAAAATATAATGAAGTTAACAAAAAGTTAGACTTGAATTATTATTACTAACAAAATCATAAGTTTAGATTAATATTGGTTATATAGTTAGGATTAATATTAGTGAATAATAGTTTAAAATTAATAAATTTAAATATTTCGTAAACTATTGACGTCACTATTTGGGCGGTAAGACTTTTCATTACTATGGTCCGTTCAAGTCGTCATCAAGTCAATTGGTCGGTGACGAAAAGCAAAAACGCGTCAAATTTGAGTCCCGATAAAACACATGAAATATATTTTTACTTTTTTTAGTATATGCGTAGGGTTTTTTTCTTGCACAAAGTACAATTTAAACACAATACATAAATAACAATTAATATAAAATTATAACTTGAAAATTTAAAAGCCTAAATAAAATCATAATGTTTGATAGCATTACTTAGTGTTAAAAAATTCGAGCAGGTTTAGAATAATGAAATATCAAATATTTTGTAAGAAACTATTTGTAGTAGTACACCAAAAGCATGAAGTCCAAATGGTAGTAAACATATTGAAATGATATTTCTGGTTGAGAGATCAAGTATCATTAATACTTACAACATGTAATTTAGTAGTATATTAGTAGATGTGTGATTTTTCTATTAAAAAATTTGTAGGAGTACAGAATGGTTGATTAATAAAGAAACCTAATTAAATCATAACTTCTAATTATAATGAGAATAATTATAATAAATTTTATTTAGGTAACACACTTTGTCTATTGTAAACTAAAACTACTGGAATGTATAGATAACAAATGTGTTATTTGTAAGTCAAATGATTTTTCTTACCCATCAATTAGTTTTTTAAAATAAGTTCTTATGTGTGGTATTATGGTTTTCAAAAGTTAGGGTCACAGTCTCCATTTGTTGTTGTAGTTATATATAATAGTATAATCGAATTACAAGGTAATGAGATGATGATCATATGATTGATCTATGAGTTGTAAAGGATAAAAGTATAAACTGTATAAACATAAATTTGGCGGTAAAACTTATTTAAAATAAAGTTTAAGCAATGTAAGTTAAACATAAGTTATTTTCAAATGCTAGCTTATTTTCTTAAAAGAAAAAAAATATCCTGTAACACGGTGCCGAACTGTAATCAATTAATTTTTGTATACTTATTTTGTTGTATTGTTGTCTAATCTGTCACATGATTGGATCCACAATTTTTTAAAAAGATACTGTTTAATATAAATACTTACTAATGTTAGGTAGGAAAAAATCTTTTATATTATTTATAAAAAAATATTCTCACTGGGTTAACGCTTTGGGTAGCTACTCATGACGGTAATTAGCAAATGTCAAGTCTATGAGCGTAACGCGATTGTGAGATAGAATAGTAGTTCGACCCTCACCTTTGGCTTTTGTTTAGAATTAAGCATAGATCTAGATCAGGATAAAATAGTTAGTAAGGTAATTAATTAATAGCAAAAAAGAATTTAAATTTAACGAACTAAAAGAACCGTCATCAGTGAACAATCGATATCTTTAATGAACCAAATTTCGTAAGTCGATCTCAAAAACTTCAATCGTTTTGTTATCTTTATCATTTAGCTCTTAAAACACAAATTTTAATTCAGTTATTACATATATATATTCAGCTTATAATATAGACAAATGTAATGTTTTTTCTTTTTAATTTTGAAGGCCTGAAACGACTGGTTTAGTTGTTTGTACCGCAGAAATGTCGTGCATTTATACGTGTGGGTATGGCAACATAAGTAGTAGTTACACTCAAAGATAGACTAGTGATAAAAGTGGTCATAGTCCGGTTTGGCTAGTTCGGTTGTGACTTTTGAGCAAACCAACGATTTGTGATTTCGTATAAATATAAATCAAACTGGTCGATGATTTGATAGTTAGTTTGATGGGTTAAACTGCTATTTTTTAGCATCCAAATTACATCCAAATTAAACCAATTACTGAAATTACAAGATCAAATTCAATTGTTGATTGTTTAAATTATTGATTGAACACACTTTCTATTTTAGACACACTCTATTATTGAAATCACTACATTTGCATTCTAAGATTTGAACCATAGTCCTTGGTTGAACATTATATCATTTTAAACATTATATCATTTTATTATCAGGTAGGTTACATACTCATCTATTATAAGGGTAGAAAAAACTCAACATACTATAATCATTAGCTTTATAAATATTTTTAAATTACATGTCATTAGCCATTAATAAAATAATAATTAATAAAAATTTAAGAAATTATAAAAGACAAATAATAAAAATAAAAATCATAAAAAATATATTTTAAAAATAAGATATAATTGAATCCTTATCTTTTCTTTATACTCTAATAAAAAAAGTAACTACAGGTGACATGTGACATCCTCACATTTCTCCTAATCAAAATTCTTCTACTTTCTTTCCTATTAAACTAGGTTAGGTACTCGTATGTTACACAGATTGAAATAATAGATATAAAATTATGAATATAAGATTGTGAGGTAGTAAAACATACTTTGATTTTGTAAGGCCCCGGTCCTGGGACGCTTACAGTTGGCCAATCATCGCACATAAATCATATATTACATTTAACTTAAATAAACACCGCAGCGGAAACATTCAAAAATGACATTTCCATTCATCATAAAAGCTTTTGCAAAATAATACATCGTTGTCCAATTACAAAATACTTGTTGCATTACACCACAAAAGCATTATAAATAGGATGCCATCCAAAATGAGCCGAGTAGCCGCCCTGTGTCATTCTCGGCAACCTTTACCTGCCAACAGGAAACATATAAAAGTCAGCGTTGCTGAGTGAGTTCTAGTTTTATAGTAAAACATACTTTATCTTTCGTTTAAAACCATTCTTTACTTTTGTATGTGGTCACACATCATACGTACACATAGATAATATTACTATTATCTTCATCATTCATTCATTAACTTTCATTCATTCATGTTTTCTTACTTTCATTCATACGTTCATCTTTACTTCTTTACATTCCATCCAAAACCATGAACTTTACCCTGCCGTCATGCATAAAGCGTGTACTGGGCTGAGGTCTATCATAGAACCCCTGTCATGGCACACAACAGCCTTGCCACAGTACTAGGGTAAATTCAGGTGTACCATTGTCATGTGCTATACCCACCGTCATGCATAAAGCGTGTACTGGGCTGAGGTCTATCATAGACCCCCCGCCATGGCGCACAGCAGCCTTGCCACATTACTAGGGTAAGCGACAAAGGTTCCATCAAATGGTCAATAACAAAGAAAGACTCCGGTGTGCATCCTTCTAGGGTAGCTATCCCACACATCGTTGAACTAACACCTTTCATTGGGCGTGTTTCCATATACAAGGCTTGCAAGACTTACTTTTCTTTCTTTCGTTCATTAATGCATGCATTCCTTCATTATGTTCCTCTTTTCATTATCTTCCATTTTACGTTACATAATACTTTTCATTTCATTCATCAACATTCAACGTTAAGCCATGGAAAATAATCATACATGATAGGAACATAAACATAACATACAACATCACCATACAGGGCATCATCATACATACAAAACATACAACATACATACCATCATGCATAAGCATCAATCGTACATCATACATGCCCAACATATCATCTATGACCTCAAAAGTCAACTTACATAAACCCCCGGGAATCTTCCAAGTCAAAGCCTACATTTACCCTTTCCTCCCGAGAATTAGATAATAAACTAAGTTCTTCCGGGTGCATGAGCCCTATTTAGGCATATGAACACCCTTCAGTCGCATGGCCTCCCAGGCGACTGAACACTTAGGCGGATGGACATTAGGCGAATGAACCCTATGCGGATGGACCTATGCGGATGACTACTATGGCGAATGGACACCTATGCGTATGGACTCTTAATCGCATAGCTTCCATGCGTATGGCCTTCAGTCGCATGACTTCAGGCGCATGGGCTTTAGTCGCATAACGTTCGTGCGTATGAACCTCAGTCGCATAGCCTCCAGACGCATGGACCTCAGTCGTATAACCTTCAATCGTATACCTTACAGGCGCATGAACTTCAGTCGTATGACTTCCATGCGTATGGACCTCAGTCGCATGGCACCCGTGCACATGGACCTCAGTCGCATGCCTTTCGGCCGTATGGCTTTCAGTCGCATGCCATTCGGTCGCATAGCCCTAACTGATGCCGAATGCAGTTCATCCCCGAACCCAAACTGCAGTTTTCGGCCTCCTAGCCCTCCCAAACATGTTCTAAGCTCAAATCAACCATCCTAAACCTTAGAAACACCTACCACAACACCATTCAAGCATACACAAGCCCGAAATCAAACCCCACTCGAATCACACACAAACACATACACACGGGTTCAACACACACACTTCAAAAACGGGTTTTACTATGTGTTCCAGCTCCAAATCAGTTGAAAACATGTAAAAGAGGGGTCTTAGAACTCACACAAACAACCCCGTCGAGTAGAGCTTCAATCTTACCCGCTACACCTCAACTTTTGCGCTCAAAACCAAGAAAACCGAAGCTTGAACCCTCTTTTCTCCTTCTCTTCTCTCTATGGCTGAAATTTCTAAGTATGCGGGAGGAGAGTGGGTTGCCCTCCCCTCTTAATCCCCCACTCTTCCAACCTTCTCTCGTTTTGGCAAGTTTGGTCCCTCGACTTTGGATTTTATTTCTTTTCTTTCTTTTGTCAGCTTCAAAGAAAATAACTGGGTGTTACAGATTTGAAAATATTAAACTGTGATGTATATTGAAACAGAGATGATGTTTTATAATGACTAATTGTTAATTGTGATTGTGTTTAACTTCATGAATCTTGATATTTAAACATGTTTGCTTAACAAAAAACGATGTTTAAAATATTTTAATTTTAATAATTATTAGCTAGAAATTAAATTATTTTTAACAAAATTAACTCTTATAAATTTTTTTAATGAAACATTTTATTTATTTTTAGAAAAAAGTTAATTTGATCAACATAATATTAAATAGGTATATACTTAAGAACCTATATTTATATACTAATTTGTAAATTTTATTGTAGTTAGACATGTGTCTAAATCTTAAGTGGAGACTAGGTGGACTCTAGGTGACAAGCTAGAAGAATAACACATGGATTGTAAATATTTTGATTTATTAGTATAGATATTAGTATAGAATAGTTTAGAAAACTGTTTAATACACGAGTTGAATAAAAATAATAAATTAACAATTATTTATTATTATTTAAAAATAAAAAAATAACTTTTTTTATGATTCAATATTATTAAAATTATGTATAATAGTTAATTTAGGTAATAAAACAATAATAATAATTTTCTAAACTTTCATCTTTAAAAAAATTTTGCTATAAATTTTTTTTAAACACTTCACACTTTAAAAAAACTTTTAAACAATGTTATTTTTTAAAAGTCCTTTGCCTTATAAACTTTACATTTCATAAAACTTTGTTTTTAAAAAAGAATTTTTATAATAAAAAGAAACATATTTTTAAATTATCAAAAAAATGTTTCAAACTTTAAAAAGTATATAATAATGTAATTAGCATTTGATGAATTAACAAATGCTTAACTTTTATTGGGATGATGACACATTTACAATACCTAGTTGGAGCTAGTTAGCGAGGATAAAAATATGTCATATGTCACATGAACATTTTGTTCTATTAGAGTAGATTATTAGTATAGATTATTACATTAAAAACTAATAAAATTATATAATTTCTTTTTAGAATAAAAATATTTTTTTAATAAATTTTTTTATTAATGTTATTTCTAGAGAAATAAAATTTTATAAATTAAGAAATTTTAATAAAACATCAAACTTTTCTAAAATATGATAATTTTTATAAAAATAATTAGAAGTTATAAAAAGAAAATTTTTAAAAATAACATTTTTTTCTAAATGGTTTGTTTTGAAACAACGTGTTTAATTTTTTTTAAAAAAAAGTTTAAAAAGTTGATATTATTATTTTATTATTTATAGTCTGTACTCATACATAATTTCAATGATATCTTATTTTAGAATATCATTTTATACTTGTAACACCCGGAAATTTATTATTTTGAAGCCGACGAAGAAAGAAAAGAAATAAAGTCCAAAGTCGGGGGACCAAACTCGCCAACGAAGAAAAGTCGGGTAATGTGGTGATATGTGTAGGGAGAGGGCAGCCCACTCTCCCCACACTTCACATATTTCAGATTTGAGAGGAGGAGAAGAGAGAAAGAAGAGAAAAAGGGAGAAAAGTGGTGTTTCGGGTGATTCGGGTGTCCAAATCCGTCGAGTAGCAAGCCAAATCGAAGCTCTTGTCTTTGTGCTCGATTGTGTGAGTTCTAGGACCCCACTTTTACTTGTTTTCAACTGATTTTGGGGCTGGAAAGTGTTCAAAACCCGTTTTTATGTGTGTGTGTGTTTGACCCATTTGGGTGTGATGTGTATGATGTGTTTAGAGTATGATTTCGGGCTTGGGTGTGCTTGTATGGTGTTAAGGTATGCATTCCTAAGGTCTAGGAGGGTTGATTTAGGCTTAGAATGGGTTTGGATGAGCTTGGAGGCCGAAAATGGCAGATTGGGTTCGGGATGAACTCCATTCTGCATCAGCTAGGGCTAGGCGACCGAATGAAGGCCATACGGCCGAATGAGGGCGATTGAAGGTCATTCGCACGATTGGGATTCAGTCGCACGACTGGGAGTCCAGTCGCATGAGGGTTGTACGACTGAGGGTTCAGTCGCATAGATGCTTAGTCGCATGAGTCCATTCGCATGAGGTTAGTCGCATAGGCGCCCATTCGCAGTAATCCCATTCTCACAAGGTCCATACGCACGATTAGATGTTCATTCGCATAGATGTTCATCCGCATGAGTCCAGTCGCATGATGTTCAGTCGCATGGAGGCCATGCGACTGAAGAGTGTCCATACGCCCGAACAAGGCTGTTGCACTCGAAGGAATGTGTAGTTTGACTTCTGGCCTTCGGGGAAAGGTGCAGATGTAAGTGTTGACGTAAAGTAACCCGTAAGAGCATGTAAGAGGATGGTTATGGCCTTAGAGAGCATATAGGGCATGATGATGAGGATGTTGCATGTTTATACATATTATGAACGTATGATGTTGCCCTGTATGATGATGATGAATGTGTATGATATGTTCCTTATTATGATGTATGCTTATCTTTCTTGTGGCTTTACATGTCCTATGAATGAATGAATGAATGAATGAATGAATGAAGTATTATGTAATGTAAAGCGAAAGATAATGAAAGAGGAACATGAAGTAAGAATGCATGCATTAATGAACGATGAATGAACGAATGAAAGGCTTGCAAGCATATTTATTGGGGTGAGCGACTTTGTGTTGCAAAAGACTCGGATGAAGTGCAATCATTTAGATTGCCTATGAGGTGAGCAACCTTGTCGTTGCAAAAGACTCGAGTAAGTGCTATCGTGATGTTGCCTTGGGGTGAGCAACCTTGTTGTTGCAAAAGACTCGGATAGCTTGCTATCGTGATGGGCAATTGGGGTGAGCAACCTTAGGGGTGCAAAAGACTCGGATAGCGAGCAATCATTGAGATTGCCATTGAGGTGAGTGACCATGTTGTCGCAAAAGACTCGGAAGACAGAATGAACGAAAAGAACGGAAGATAATGAATGAGATGAAAGATAATAATAATACTATCTGTGTATACGTATGTTGAATGATCGTATGATAAAGGAATTGGTTTCAATGAAAGTAAAGTATATTTATTTTATAAAACTAGATCTCACTCAGCAACGCTGACTTTTATTGCATTTTTCAGTTGGCAGGTAAATGATTGCTGAGGATGGCACGGCGAGGCTACTCGGCTCTTTTGGGATGGCATCCAATTATATAACTTTTGTGATGTAATGCAAACATGTATTTTGAAATCAGATAATGATGTATTAT
Organism: Flaveria ramosissima; assembly: GCA_025215565.1. NCBI lineage: Eukaryota > Viridiplantae > Streptophyta > Magnoliopsida > Asterales > Asteraceae > Flaveria > Flaveria ramosissima. The sequence continues at coordinate 14,500,914 of CM046046.1, read as the reverse complement.
TTGGCAAAAGTATTTATAATGAAATGTGATGTCATTTTTAAATGTTTCCGCTGCAATGTTTTCTTAATGAAATTGTAATTATATGTTTTATGTGCGATGAATGGCCAACTGTAAGCGTCCCGGGAACGGGGCTTTACAAGTTGGTATCAGAGCCAAAGTTTTAAGTGAAATGGGTAAATTTTCAAAATAAACCTTAACTTAAACTGAAAATGGGACGAATGGGGAATGGGATGCCAAACTGAGTAGCTGCGTGCCATCAGGTATTTTCTTAAAGTTAACCGGTTTATGTGCGCATGGTATATGTTATGTGTTGTATGTAGATTTGAATACTGATGTAGTCAGGACAGGTAATACTTGGGGTATGAAGAGTACAGTAAGTGGCTTATCACAACTGGCCACTATAATTAGGGACTTACTATACTTGACATAAACTGAGTTGTTTCCTTCAATGACCGTGTTGGTGTTTGAATCTTTCAGTGTGATAGAGTATGGCTGGTGGTAGATCTTCTAGAGCTTCTAGGGGTGGAGGCCGTGATGGCCCTGTTGCTGAACCACACCCTAAGAGAGGAAGGCCTAGAGCTGAGAAAGAGGTTCCTGCGGAACCTGAGACTCCTCATCCAGAAGCTGGGGATGAGAGCGCGAACTTAAGGGCCTCAGTAAAGGAGGCTGTTGTCGAGGAAGTGCATCAGGTCATGCAGACGATCTTACCGTCTGTGGTGACCGAAGTCATCAAGGCTGTGAAGGAAGGGGAAAGGAAGGAGAGAAACCGTGCCTCGGGGGAGCAACCGGAGCCTGAAACGATTTTCTCCGATAATGAGGAGGAAGAGGAAGAGGAGCCTGTGCGGGAGGTGGCACGAGGCTGTAACTAGGGGTGTTTATGAGATGCAAGCCCCCTACTTTTGATGGTAATGGTAATGCTGCTGCTGCTCACCAATGGGTGAGGGAAATGGAGGCTGTTCTCGACATCAGCGAGTGCCGAGAAGATCAGAAAGTCAAGTTTGCCACCCACTCCTTCGTGGACTCGGCACTATGCTGGTGGGACAACATTGTCCAAGCAGAGGGTAATCGGGCGATCGGGCGAATGAGGTGGCCCGAACTGAAGAAGATGGTGATCGAGGAGTTTTGTCCTCATCGGGAAATGGATAAGGTTGAGAGGGAGTTTCTGCAACTGGAGGCGGGAACCATGACACACCAACAGTACACCACGAAGTTCAACGAGATGGCACGTCTGGTGCCGGATCAAGTGACACCTCTGTCCCGAAAGATCAAGAGGTATATACAGGGTTTGCCGGCGGATATTCGCAGGCACATGATCGCCGCCCGGCCGAGCACGTTTAGGTCGGCGGTGGATTTGGCGGGAAGATTGTATGATGAGAGGACGGTGGTGGTGACTGATGGTGGCAGGAAGAGCGGTGGTGACCGGAATTGGCAGGGGAAGAGGTTTGGTCGGGGTAATGCCTCGACGGATAATAAGAAGGCACGGGTGGATGATCGCCGTGTGGTCACGTCAGGTGCGGGGTCGAGAAGGTGTGGCAAATGTGGACGGGAGCACAGCGGGGAGTGCAGGTTTGGATCGAACTTGTGCTTCAGGTGTGGAAAGGCGGGGCACATGGCAAAGGACTGTCGTGCGGTCCGATGCTTTAACTGTGGTGAAGAGGGTCACATGCTCAAAGATTGTAAGAAGCCGAGGGCTGAGAGTTCAGGGGCAAAGAGGACGGGAGGTGATGGACCGAGGGCGAGCGCCAGGGCATTCACCATGACACAGGAGGAAGCTAGAACGGACCCTGACGTCGTGTCCGGTACGTTTCTGGTGAACCAAACTTTAGCTTCTGTGTTATTTGATTCTGGTGCAAGTAAAAGTTTTATTTCTGCTGCTTTTGTGCTAAGCTGCCTGTTAGTAGTAGATGTGTTGACGCGCCCTTCGATGTAGAAACTGCCATAGGTAAGTCTACCAGGATTTCTGAGATGATAGAGAATTGTGATGTGGAGCTCGAGGGTCATAAGTTTCCTGTTAGACCGTTTGTGATGACCTTAGGTGGTTTTGATTTGGTTCTTGGGATGGATTGGTTAGCGGACTTCGAGGCGAACATTGTGTGTCGCAAAAAGATGATTCGGTTGTCGGCGCCCGACGGTAGTTCAGTGACGGTATATGGTGATCGGGTTACTACGATTCCGAAGGTGATCTCGATGGCGGTGGCGGGAAAGTGTATGAGGCGTGGATGTAGTGCCTACTTGGCCTACGTAAAGGATGTGGATACGCCAACACCACAACTAGCTGATGTACCGGTTGTGTGTGACTTTCCGGATGTGTTTCCAGAAGACTTATCAGGAGTGCCACCTGACAGAGAGATCGAGTTTCAGATTGATCTGATACCGGGTGCCCAACCTGTCGCCAAGGCACCGTATCGGTTGGCTCCGACCGAGATGAAAGAATTGATGGAGCAGTTGCAAGAGTTGCTTGATAAGGGGTTTATTAGACCGAGTATCTCCCTTGGGGTGCTCCGGTCCTGTTTGTAAAGAAGAAGGACGGTAGTATGAGGATGTGCATCGACTACCGCGAGCTGAATAAGTTGACAGTGAAGAACCGATACCCCTTACCGAGGATAGATGATTTGTTCGATCAGCTTCAGGGTGCCAGTTGGTTTTCAAGAATAGATCTTCGATCTGGTTACCATCAGTTGAAGGTGAAGGAGCAGGATATTCCTAAAACAGCTTTCCGTACGCGCTATGGTCACTACGAGTTTCTTGTCATGTCTTTTGGCTTGACCAACGCGCCAGCTGCTTTTATGGATTTGATGAACCGTGTGTGTCGGCCTATGTTGGATAAATCAGTGATTGTGTTTATTGATGATATCCTGATTTACTCGAGGAGCGAAGCAGAGCATGCCGGTCACATTCGGGAGGTTCTAGAGACGCTGAGGAGGGAGAAGTTGTATGCAAAATTCTCCAAGTGCGCGTTCTGGTTGCGCGAAGTTCAGTTCTTGGGTCACGTGGTGAATCCTGACGGGATTATGGTGGACCCGGCGAAAGTGGAGGCGGTTATGCAATGGAAGTCACCAAAAACGCCATCCGAGATTCGCAGTTTCTTGGGTTTGGCGGGCTACTACAGAAGATTTATCCAAGACTTCTCTAAGATTGCTTCTCCACTGACTAAGTTGACCCGAAAAGATGTGAAGTTCGTATGGGGTCAAGCTCAAGAGAAGGCGTTTGAAGAATTAAAGGCGAGATTGACTCAAGCTCCTGTTCTGTCATTACCCGATGGAAGTGAAGATCTGGTGGTTTATTCCGATGCTTCTTACTCGGGGTTGGGGTGCGTGTTAATGCAGAGAGGAAAGGTCATAGCGTATGCATCCCGACAGTTGAAAGTTCATGAGGTCAATTATCCTACTCATGACTTGGAGCTGGCAGCCGTGGTCTTTGCATTGAAGATTTGGAGGCACTACCTCTACGGGACGAAGTGCACCATATTCACTGACCACAAGAGTCTGAAGTACTTCTTTGAGCAGAAGGATTTGAACATGAGGCAGAGGCGGTGGTTGGAACTTATAAATGATTATGATTGTCAGATCCACTACCATCCGGGCAAGGCCAACGTGGTGGCTGATGCCCTTAGCCGGAAGGAGAGGCCCGAGCCGATTCGGGTGAAAGCCTATCAGTTGATCATGACCTCTGATGTAATGAAGCAGGTTAAAGAGTTTCAAGATGAGGTACTGAAAGAAGATCATCTTAACTCTGAAAGAATGAGAGGTCTGGTTGGAGAATTGGGTGAAAACACGTTCGGTGTTAGAACCCGATTCGATCGTGTGTGGATTCCTCGTTTTGGGGATCTACGGGGGAAGATAATGGATGAAGCTCACAAGACTCGGTACTCCATTCATCCTGGTGCCACGAAGATGTACCATGATATGAAGAAAGATTATTGGTGGCCGGGTATGAAGCGCGATGTGGTGGAGTATGTGAGTAAGTGCCTTACTTGCTTACAGGTGAAGGCCGAGCATCAAAAGCCGTATGGGAAGATACAACCTTTGGATATACCGGAATGGAAGTGGGAGCACATCACCATGGATTTCATTACCATGCTGCCGCGTACCCCGAAAGGGTATGATGCCATATGGGTGATAGTTGATCGTTTGACGAAGAGTGTTCACTTCCTACCGATCCGCGAGACATATTCATCTGAAAGGTTGGCTGATCTGTTCATCAAGGAGATTGTGACTCGTCATGGTGTGCCGGTGTCTATCGTGTCGGATCGCGACACCCGGTTTACATCTAAATTCTGGAAGAAGTTCCACGACGCTATGGGGACGAGGTTACATATCAGCACGGCTTATCATCCCCAGACTGATGGTCAGTCAGAAAGGACCATTCAGACACTGGAAGACATGCTTCGGGCATGTGTGATTGATTTTGGTGGAAGTTGGGATGACCACCTACCGTTAGCCGAATTCTCATACAACAACAGTTATCACGCCAGCATTGGCATGCCTCCATATGAGATGCTATACGGTAGGAGATGCAGAACACCCGTTTGTTGGGGTGATATTGGTCATAAGGAATTGGGGAGCGTCGAGGTAATCGAGGCTACGACTGAGAAGCTTGAGAAGATCAAAGCCTTCATGAAGGCAGCCAAAGACAGACAGAAGTCGTATGCTGATAAACGACGCAGACCGATTGAGTTCCAGGTGGGTGACCGGGTTATGTTGAAGGTCTCACCTTGGAAGGGTATCATTCGCTTCCGAAAGCGGGGCAAGTTGAGCCCAAGATATATAGGCCCTTTCCGAATCATTGCTCGAGTAGGAGAGGTGGCCTATAGACTGGAGTTGCCAGATGAGTTAAGTGGAATTCACCCGACATTCCATGTATCTCATCTAAGGAAGTGCTTAGCAGATGAAGATATGATTGTCCCATTGGAAGATATCGAAGTAGATGAACGGCTCGATTATGTGGAGCAACCAGTGGCAATCATCGACCGAAAGGAGAAAAGGCTAAGGAATAAAGTGGTTCCTCTTGTGCGTGTACAGTGGAAGCACAGGAAGGGATCCGAGTCAACGTGGGAGACTGAGGAAGAAATGAGACAGCATTATCCATGTTTGTTCGAGGAATGACAGGTTTCGGGGACGAAACCTATTTAAGGGGGGTGGACTTGTAACACCCGGAAATTTATTATTTTGAAGCCGACGAAGAAAGAAAAGAAATAAAGTCCAAAGTCGGGGGACCAAACTCGCCAACGAAGAAAAGTCGGGTAATGTGGTGATATGTGTAGGGAGAGGGCAGCCCACTCTCCCCACACTTCACATATTTCAGATTTGAGAGGAGGAGAAGAGAGAAAGAAGAGAAAAAGGGAGAAAAGTGGTGTTTCGGGTGATTCGGGTGTCCAAATCCGTCGAGTAGCAAGCCAAATCGAAGCTCTTGTCTTTGTGCTCGATTGTGTGAGTTCTAGGACCCCACTTTTACTTGTTTTCAACTGATTTTGGGGCTGGAAAGTGTTCAAAACCCGTTTTTATGTGTGTGTGTGTTTGACCCATTTGGGTGTGATGTGTATGATGTGTTTAGAGTATGATTTCGGGCTTGGGTGTGCTTGTATGGTGTTAAGGTATGCATTCCTAAGGTCCAGGAGGGTTGATTTAGGCTTAGAATGGGTTTGGATGAGCTTGGAGGCCGAAAATGGCAGATTGGGTTCGGGATGAACTCCATTCTGCATCAGCTAGGGCTAGGCGACCGAATGAAGGCCATACGGCCGAATGAGGGCGATTGAAGGTCATTCGCACGATTGGGATTCAGTCGCACGACTGGGAGTCCAGTCGCATGAGGGTTGTACGACTGAGGGTTCAGTCGCATAGATGCTTAGTCGCATGAGTCCATTCGCATGAGGTTAGTCGCATAGGCGCCCATTCGCAGTAATCCCATTCTCACAAGGTCCATACGCACGATTAGATGTTCATTCGCATAGATGTTCATCCGCATGAGTCCAGCCGCATGATGTTCAGTCGCATGGAGGCCATGCGACTGAAGAGTGTCCATACGCCCGAACAAGGCTGTTGCACTCGAAGGAATGTGTAGTTTGACTTCTGGCCTTCGGGGAAAGGTGCAGATGTAAGTGTTGACGTAAAGTAACCCGTAAGAGCATGTAAGAGGATGGTTATGGCCTTAGAGAGCATATAGGGCATGATGATGAGGATGTTGCATGTTTATACATATTATGAACGTATGATGTTGCCCTGTATGATGATGATGAATGTGTATGATATGTTCCTTATTATGATGTATGCTTATCTTTCTTGTGGCTTTACATGTCCTATGAATGAATGAATGAATGAATGAATGAATGAAGTATTATGTAATGTAAAGCGAAAGATAATGAAAGAGGAACATGAAGTAAGAATGCATGCATTAATGAACGATGAATGAACGAATGAAAGGCTTGCAAGCATATTTATTGGGGTGAGCGACTTTGTGTTGCAAAAGACTCGGATGAAGTGCAATCATTTAGATTGCCTATGAGGTGAGCAACCTTGTCGTTGCAAAAGACTCGAGTAAGTGCTATCGTGATGTTGCCTTGGGGTGAGCAACCTTGTTGTTGCAAAAGACTCGGATAGCTTGCTATCGTGATGGGCAATTGGGGTGAGCAACCTTAGGGGTGCAAAAGACTCGGATAGCGAGCAATCATTGAGATTGCCATTGAGGTGAGCGACCATGTTGTCGCAAAAGACTCGGAAGACAGAATGAACGAAAAGAACGGAAGATAACGAATGAGATGAAAGATAATAATAATACTATCTGTGTATACGTATGTTGAATGATCGTATGATAAAGGAATTGGTTTCAATGAAAGTAAAGTATATTTATTTTATAAAACTAGATCTCACTTAGCAACGCTGACTTTTATTGCATTTTCCAGTTGGCAGGTAAATGATTGCTGAGGATGGCACGGCGAGGCTACTCGGCTCTTTTGGGATGGCATCCAATTATATAACTTTTGTGATTTAATGCAAACATGTATTTTGAAATCAGATAATGATGTATTATTTGGCAAAAGTATTTATAATGAAATGTGATGTCATTTTTAAATGTTTCCGCTGCAATGTTTTCTTAATGAAATTGTAATTATATGTTTTATGTGCGATGAATGGCCAACTGTAAGCGTCCCGGGAACGGGGCCTTACAATACTTAATTTAATTTTGCTCTATTTAATATGTTATTTGTTTAACCCGTGTAATACACGAGTTTATTAATTCTATCATATTATAATTTACTATGTTTTCATAATTATTAGAATAAGAATATTTGTAGTTTTGATAATTATTTGAGAAAAGTTCAAATAAAAAGGTTAAAACTAAAAAGTGTAAGAGGTAATCTTAACCACTAATATTCTTAAACAATGGTTGAGATCAAATTGTAGAGAAAAGTTTGCTAGAGTGGTATTTTAAAAATAAACAATTTTGTTGACTTTTTTACAAGTTCGCTCATTTTTTTAAACGTTCATAACTTTTACGTACGACATTATTTGTTTTTTTTTATAAAACTTATATTATAAAAACGTGCCATTTTCTAGCTATCTTTAAAACGAATACAATATTTTAACTATTATATAAAAAAATAAACTTTTTTTATGTTTTTAAGCTTATAGCACATCATTGTGTTATTAGTGCAGCTAATTGTGTATTTTTGTTAGTTATTTTGTGTTTAACTAAATACTATTGTGTTTTTCTAAAATGTTGAATTCCAAAAAAATATAATAATGTAATAACATTGTTGTGCATCTCTAATATGTAAAACATAATAATAACTTAATAACTTATTAACCTAATACATTAAAAACAAGGACAAAATAACAAAATGTCTCATTATGTTTTTTGATCATAATTGTGTTATCTTGAACACTATGAGTTTTAGATAATACATTGGTTAAATGATCATTGTGTACTTCTAACTATAAGACACAACGATAGATAACAAGAAGTTTATATAATATATAGAAAACAATGTAAAAAATAACACATTATGTAACAATCTTCAACCAGATAGTTTTGAAAAATACATTGGTGAAACTATATCATTGTGTACTTCTAATTGTAAAATAAAATGACAGATAACAAGTTTATATAATCAATTGAAATAATAATTAAAATAAGACCAATGATTTAAAATAAAACATAATGATAAATACATATAACAAATGATTTAAAATATATGACACCATCAACTAATATTTGAAACAATGAACGTATAAGACACAACGAACGTGTAAGACTCAATTAGCTAACATATTTGACATAATTAGGTGACGTATTTAAAACAATAACAAAATTGTCCTTATTTTTAAAACAATAGAAGGACATGTGTGAAACACACAATCTTTTTTAGACCTTTTAGATCAAATGCCCTTTTTAGTATAACTTTTTTCTAATTATTTAGTTTACTTATTTAACATTGTTCTATTTAATATGAGAGATAGACGAAAAATAAAAATTTAAGATTCACCAGAAATTATCACGTGTCCCTCTAAAATCTTTTTTATTATATAGTATAGATAGATATACATTTACTATAACTTAAACGTAAAGGTCCGTGGGGTTAGCCACCAACCTTTACTCCCCATTCAACTTTAGATCTTGACACTTAAAAATTCTATTAAAAACTTTATAACATGTCACTTTGATCCCCTAAAAGTTTTAAAGTTTCAAGTTTACCCCTGTACAATTCGTGTCCGTCTACTTTTGGAGGTAATCCGAAATAACGGGTCAAATATAAAATGTTTGCATGCTAACTTTATATACACTGTTTACGTTCTGACATACATCTACATTTTGACATGATTTTATTAAGAGATGAGTTGTGTCAAATATAAACTATTTTTATGTAAGCTTAAGGTTGGTCTATGTTTTGATGTAAGTTTTGTTTGAGAACATGTCGGGTCAAATATAATACGTTTTTATTTACTCTACGTTTCGACATAAATTTGATTTGGAAACAAATCAGAGCGATTGTAAGTCTATGTTTCGATACAAATTTTGTTTGGAAAAAAGTCGGATAAAATATAATATGCTTTCATTCAACGGTTTAAATTTCAGTCACTCTATGTATTGACGTATATTTAACTTGAGAACGAGTAGGGTCTACTATTGTAATCTACGTTAACACGCTGTATGCGATGTCGCGGCAACGCGAGGCGGATAAAATAACTAGTTAAGAAAAACAAGTAATTTAAACTTCTTCGATAACATTGAATACCTAATTTATACCTGTACAATTTTCGATATCTTAATTGCTTTCATTTTAAATAACAAAGGACACGAAGTACGTACGTTTACTATCAACAATATCATACAAAGGGAAAAGTCTTACTTTTCAGTAGCATCAATATACGACTTGTGGTTTTTCTACTTGTTTCTCTTCAATGGAATTAGAAGACGCAGACCTATAAACAATCGATCCTGAAAACAACCGAAACCCAGGAGAAGTTTAGATGAACATGGGTTGATGATGAATTAGGGTGTGGGGTAAATTGGTCTTTTTAATTTGTTTAGATTCTAATTCCGTTCAAATTAACATTCAAATTTCATTAAATCCAATCCTTTAAACATTCGAGTTTCTTTTAAAAATTCTTAAACCAAACAGCTACTTAATTAGTGCTATCACCACTAAAAACTGTATCTTTAACACGTAAACTCAATGTTTTCTAGGGTCTAAGTTAAATCTTTAAATGAAGATACATTCGTAACACATGTAATTATTTTGCTTACAACCTTAATAATGACTTACTATCATTATTAGATTTACAACCTTAATACTTTCGTAACACATGTAATTATTTTGCTTACAACCTTAATAATGACTTACTATCATTTTTGTTGGCTCTTATTAACATGGATATATCAACTCTTGTTCCAGCAAAGAATATGTTTTTTATTATAATCAGATTTGATGAATGCACTTGAACCTTCACGAATATGGACCTCTACCATTTTAAATATACAGATTAAAAAATTAAATTAAATATTATTACAACTCAATTCTTACGAGACTTAATTTTGGGAGGCCAAAACGAAGTCTTTTTATTTACTTATAAAAAACAGTACATAACCTCGTGTGTGTAGCCATGTGGCACCACATAACATATCACTTGGGTCGCAATCGTATCTCTATCATTGTCACACACAAAATGAAAAATAACACATGCTGTAGTTATACAGGTGGTGATGGGTAGTGGTCTAGTGTGGTAGTTCTTGAAGCAAAATTGGACTTTTCTAAAATTTATTTTAGACGACTAATTAAATGTGCAATTATGTTAGTATTTACATTATAATATATTTATTTTTACATAATTACAAAACTATAACAACAAAATGCAATTGAATATGATATCATTTGAGAATTCGGAAGCCATTCTAAAAAATAATAATAATATCATTCTGTCAATCATACATACATAGTAGGGTGGAAGGAGCATAATCTTCTAAGCCTAAATATACATTAATAGTGTCACATCATTTGAGCCTAAAACTACTCTAAATAGTTAACACATCATCTTTTGAACCCATTTAATGTAGCATTACACAATCAAGCGGCTTAATCTCGAGTTCGTGAGCTGACCTGATGCTAGTTCTTGAGGTAATGAGTTGGTTGCGGCGGTGTTCCCGCCTAACTTATCAATACCCAAAGCTTGAAAAATGCTCCGAATAATCCATCAAGATTTTAATTCCTGTATATCTTAAATTTTAAAACATTATTTTCTTTTGAACGGTTAAATAATCACTAACATGCCAATGATCCACCCGATCATCTCCAAATCTTAAGTAGGAAACTAAGACCACCCATAAGTGGAAACTCACATTTAACTAAAAAACCTAATGGCCAACCTTAAACAAAATTTTTTTTTGTCACAAATAATATTTGAACACCTGACCTCATATTTTAATAAAGTTTTCAAATATCTCACATTATAAATCATTAATAGTTAAACATTATTTTATATTTTTATTAAACATAAAATAGACAGTGCTTCTAACCAGCTTTTAATGACAATTTCAACTTTCATTGATATTAAAAATATGAATTAAATTTTTCGCTCGTCGACGGGTTTCAACTTTCAAGACTGTTCTATGTAATAGCTTACATGCCACGTCAACCAAAAATTCAAATTACTTAAATAACTCCTTAAAAATCTACACGCACCCCAATACCACACGAACAAAAATATTTATTAAAATATAAAATAATAATATAATAATAACAATAGTAGTAATAAAAAATAGTAATAATAATAAAATAATATTCGAGTAAAGTGCTAACTAAGGTTTAACGTTGTACTAGACGTACCCTTATTACATCTGTTAAATATATTTCTTAATTTTACTCACATGGCAAGCATGTTAAGCATAAAAAGAGGTATGATTAATCAATTTAGTTTTACAATTGTAATTTTGAATTTCTTGTAACTGTATAATTGATTAGTTCCGGTTCTTTTCTCGTGTTTGTTTTTCAAATTACAAACTTAACAAAAACTTACAAACAGAAGAAAAATAAAGTATCTGATGCTTAACTTAAATCCAAATTTATGCATGGTACAATGAGAAGTTGGTGCATTTTCTAATCTGATGTACGTAATTTTACCCTACACTTTATGCATAACATAGTTTTGCAAGGCTTGTAACCATAATCTCAAAGTTCACAAAACAACAAACTTTAATGTTATTCTAAGACTCGATCTCACTAAAACAGATAATTATAGTCACTGATTTTGATTATTCTAATTTTCTAAAAGTTCACTTGATTATAATTTTAAGAGAGGTTTATACTTAAAAAATAAATAAAAAAAAGGTAGCAGGAGAGGAAAGTGTATTAAATGTAGGGTTATCCACTTGGAAATTGTAACTATGCATGATCAACGAGTAAGATTGACACGTAGGGCCAAAATTGATTGCGCTAATTAAATTTAAATTTAAAGAAAATTAAATGTGGAGACAGGAATACCGACCACCTACTTGCTTTTTTTCTTTCTTTCTACTTGGACGGTATGCTTCTTCTACTTTAAGTTATTCAAAACATATAATAAATAACAAATTCCGTAATCATTTTGCAATCCACCATACCGATATATGCCACTTATAAACTGTATTTTCCTACCTCCTTTCATTGTGTTTTAGATTTTTTGATGACGTAACACTGATTTGATAGTCGAAGGATGGTGTTTGAGGTTACAGCATTTAATTAAGAGGTTACTAGATATGGTACATGTCGACAGCAAGACCCGACCGGTTGGATTCATTGTAGCAACAATTTTTAAGTAAAATTGAAAAAAAATGAATCATGTAGGTTGGTAACAACTTAAAATAAATATAAATATTAAGTTTAGGTTATAACGAGTTGAGTAATGTTGACTGTTGAGTTAACTCGTTTATTTTTATTTATTTATTTATATTTTTTACACTTTTAACTTTTTTCAATCACTTTTACTTGTAACGTTTTCAATTTAAGTTGTCACATTTTTTCATATTTAAAAGTAAATTGGATTATTTCTTTTTAATGCTTTCAGGGTATATTAAAACTTTAAGAGAGCATACACAAGTACAGAACTAGTTTATTAGGGCGGTGATATTTATTTGTTAGTGCGGTTTCACAACGCCCTTAAAAACATGCTCTAAAAATGTTTTATTTTATGGGGCGGTTGGTGTATTTTTTGAGGCGGTTGTAATTTTATAGGCGGTTTGCGGATTCATTTTATAGGGCAATTTTTTGCATTTTATAGGGCGGTTTAGGTGTAGGACGAAATTTTTTTTGTTCATTTTATAGGGCGGTTTTTTTAGTTTTAAAATAAATATATTCAATTTATTAAATGTATGTTTTCCGAAATATATTTTACTAAATTTCCAGATACATTTCACTTCTACTCCCAAACTCAACATATAAATCTAATACCATACTATTCAAACTATTAAGATACATTACAAAACATCAACTTGGTTGTACAACAATTCCTCAAACGATCAAAATAACAATAATATTACAAAGACTTAGTGTTTAGTATACAAAATTTCAATATATAACACAATGATACCTTAAAATACGTCTACGTCTATTTAGTATACATTTTGCTTATAAAGTGCGGCATTAATTGTAAAATCAACTCGCCAATTTTCATTTCTGACATATAGCTTATGTCATTCCAAGTCTAAAAACAAATAAATAAAAATGAGATTTAATATATAAATAGTGCAATATGTAAATATATAAATTGATAAAAATAACTTACTTTCTTTGGAAATTGATGTTGAATATATTTAATGAACTCATAAATATGTTTTATAACCATAAAGCCTCATTCCTAAGTTTGTAGTTGTTGCTTACACTGCATAAAAATCACAATTGTTAATTTAGTCTTATCAACAATGAAAAAATATTAATAAGTAATTAGAAACATACACTAATCATTTCTCATTCAAATGCAAGCCCAAGAGCTTCATCAACTAATGATGCAAGAGCATAGGATTTCGAATTCTTTTTTCCTTTTATAGAATCAAGAATATATCCCTTTTGTGTTGAAGGTGAAATGATCAATAGCAACCAATGGGAACTGCAAAAAAAGTTATAGATAAATTAAGTATACTTATGTTTATATGTATATATAGTGTATAAACAAATATTACCTAGCAAAATATGGTGTGACAAAAAATGGTTTGTCTATATGACGTACATATATATTCATGATGTGTTCTTTAACAACAGGGGAATTGTTAGCGCACATGACACTTGTGATGTTACCCGGATTAAAGAAAACACATCTAGAAATGTCTAACCTATAAAAGTACCTTAAATTGAGAAAAAAAATATAAAGTTAGTAAATTGATTTGTATAAATAAATGTTATTGACCATATAAAACAAAGATAAGTTACATTGCAAACCAATGTATGATAGTGATATTAGCCAGTCATTACAGAATAATTGTAACATCTCCGCATATGGAATCCGAAATTCAACCTGATCATCATACATCCCGTTGGGTGAAATATCCATAATACCATTTTTATCACCAATGTGCTTTGATAAAATTCTAGCCATATTTTGAATTTCACAAGGTCGATCCTTTATTTTATCAAAAGCACTAATTATTTCATTATCGACAACTTTGGGACTAGGGTCGGGAGCATCATTAGTTGGCATTGGTTGTTGAAACTGAGCTTGTTCAAACTAAGGTTGTTCAAACTGATGTATCTATGCCAACTAAGAAAAGATTTATAAAACATTAGTATTTCTTACTATATAAACATGTGTGTGTGTGTGAGAAGATTGAAATAAAAAATGTTGATGTTTTACCATCTTCATAAAACCTGATGGATCAACGTTTTATGGCACGGGCATTTGACTCGAGACAAACACATTTTTGGACCCTGAAAGGATCATACATGCCAATTCAAGTAGTGTATTGATGGTTGTTCTGCTAAAATCCCACAAGTCCAAGAAGATATGCGGATGAAGAATCTGCAACAACAAAAGAAGACAAGTGGCTATCCACATCTGTATATGCAAATGACCACAAAACAAATGCTGATAAGTGTTTGTTCTTCCACGTTAATAAATGCGGACAGCTGAACAAATGTTGACAAGGAATTGTACATCCGCATTAACTAATGCGAATGCTCAGCAACAAATGCGCCAAGTGTTTGTTCATCCGCATTTGTCAATGTTGATGACCAAACACTAATGCGATAGAAGAAAACAAACGCTGATGAAGATCAACACATGGCATTAGTTAATGCGGATGAACAAAAACAAATGCTGATGAAGACTTTTGTACTTAGAATAGTTTATAGTACAAGGGTAGTTTAGTCTTTTTATAAAGACTTCTTGTCAGCCTATAAATAGAATAGAAATCCTCGTATGTGAGGGACAGTTGACTAACATTAGAAAATCAGAATATTTTGTTTAGTCTTATGTTCAGAAGGTGTCTAGTAACTGTTTAACGCTCAAACCCAAGCATTCATTGTAACCGTTCACCTCAATTAATACAAAGAGCATTTATGAGTATTTCTTGCATTCAATGTTTTGTGTTTGTATGATTCCGCCATATAATCACTGACTCAATCATTATATTCGATCCTAGTTGATTCATATCAACTGAGAATATCATTCTCAACACTCACTCACACATAATATGACCCATCTACATCAATCTTATAAACAAGTCCCTGTGGTCGATAAGCTGAAGTTGTTGCAAATTCACTAGCTTTATTTGTGTTGAGGCACCTTTTTTACTTGATGAACCGGGACTTAGAGCCTTTCTTGAGCCACTTATTGATTGGCGTGGTGTTTCTTCATTCATAAGCTACAACCAAAAATATTAACGTAAATATTATAATACAAAAATTAACATTACATATAAACAAATATACCCTCAATGCATTCCTTGGCCACTAAATGGAACGTATGAAGCGTGTCATCAATCAAACTTATCTCATCAGTTGTTGTCAAATCATGAACATGCATTTTTTCATAATCTTTATTAACTAAATTGACTTGTACTTTGACACAACCCTCATCTATTTGTTTCCCGTGTAGGATTTTAATGCCTGCCCTGAAGCAACAATCACATTCGAACTAGATTGGAATAGAAATAACAACATGCATGTTGTAACATTCTGCAAAACATACAACATTTTTTATAAATAAATAAATATGTAAATATAAACATATAACCTTTTAAGTTCATATATAAATAAATTACCTTGATCTGCAGTTAATCAATGAATGATCCACCAGACGCACAACTAGAGTCGCGAATACATGGGCTTGCGTCCTTTCTTGCTCATTATGTGGCACTTTTGAACACTCCACCATGAACTTGGGTTATTCCTGTAAACTCAATATCCAAAACAATATCAATAACTATATAAATATTCAAAATACTGATATGTGTATGTATGTGTTTTTTTTAAATATCTTCACCTATAACATTCGAGATGTTTCAACATCGTCCGCCATGCTCACGACTAAAAGTCGAACTAGTGGATCTTCTTTCCCTTTAGCAAGAGTACCTTCCATCATCATTTCATGCTCAAGACGAACCTATAAGATAACAAATGTTATAATATTTGATTATATATATATATATATATATATATATATATATATATATATATATATATATATATATATATATATATATAATATTACATAACAAAATAAATATATATTTACTTATCAAATCATTGGTTTTTTCTTACATGATGTTTCCAAACTCATACGTGTTTTCTTTCTTGTTTTAATTGCTCGACCCGCTAAAAATATCTTAGATCGTTCATTATTGTTTTAACTTTTTTCCTTTTTTTTTTACAAACTTCATAAGTAAAGAGTGTATTAATACCATTAAAATATTATACAAAGTTTGTAATTATACTATATGTTAATAAATGATGGAAAGAAACAACAATGTACAACTATGTATTGCATCTGGTACAAGACACAATGCGCCAGCCTACCATGGCCTCTTTAATCGGTTTCCTTATCCATTAACTTCAGCACCTTGCTTTAGAGGAAAAACTAACGGGTGACAGTTAGAGGGTTTTGGGAATCAATGGTGTTGCCGGCCATCGTTGTCATTGGCGTTGCCTAACGACGACAAAAGCATCAATCCTAGCTTGTCTTAAAAAATGACTGTTATTGAGTGTCACACCCCAACCTTGACGGCGGAAACGTCGAGATGTGAGGGTTAAGATTGTTCACAGCCACATAACGCTATATTAAAATGTAAATATTATTATCATAAGTCTTGAAATGAAATACAATCATAAGTCTCAAACAAGTAATAAGTTCTAACATAACATAATGTAAACTTTTTATTTCATTAACTAGGTCCAAGTCCTAGATTATTGCATGCTTTCAAAGGATCACTTTAAACTTGAGGTTGACCTGAAACATGATAAAAATAAGAGTCAACTAAAAATAGTTGGTGAGTTTCCAAGGTTTTCATACATAATATGAAAAAGGTTACAAGTAGCAATTCATGTCATAGGTCATAAGCAAGTAAGGTTATAGAACACATATCGTTACAACCAAACCTCAACTTGATTACAAGTATAAAAGATTGGCTAAGTGTATTTGGTTCCCATGATGAACAAGCATACGTCATCAGGAGTCGGCAATACCTCGACTTTAGCACCAAATAGGCTTGTCAGGCCCAAAGATCTAAGACGTCGCCAGGCTAGCAATAGTTAATGATTGTAAACAAACTATGTATCTCATATAATCACTTACAATACACAAATAACCATGACAAAATAATAAGTTGAATTGCATGTGGTTTACAAGTCTCAAATGTGTATAAGTGTATCATGTATAAGCTATCATGTTTCACCCCAAATTAGTGTGAAAATATGAAAAAGGGGCAAGGAAACTCACATGACAATTAAGTATAAAATGAAGATCAATAAGAATAATGTATGTCGTTCCAAGATAAAGCGTCACAAGGCACCTAAATATGTAAATATTACAAGGTTTAGGTTAATAATAAGATTAACGGTTAACTTGAACTTGGGTATTAGAATTTTGGGGTTTTATAAATAAAATTTTGTGAACTCTTGCTTATGATTTGTTCGACAAAAGAAAGTATTATTTATAAGATTTTAAAGAAATTAAATCCTTTGTAAATAACTTGTGTAGTTGGTTATAAAATATATTCGAATACAATAATTATCATTATGAGTCTCTAATTAAGGAAAACATAAGGTCTAATAATAATAATTTGAACTATCATACAAATCTATGTTTATAAAGATATTTAGTTAAAACATTTGTAAACAATTTTTATAATAAAATTTTAAAAAATGTTTTTTTTCAAGAAATAATTTACAGAAAAGATTTAGATGATTTTAAAAATATTAAGAGTTTGTAAAAATTATTTTTATATTTAATATAATTTTTTATAATTAATTTAAGGCTAAAAAAACCCTTTTTAAAAAAACAGAGGGTGCCCGGGTTCGAACCCGGGACCTCTAGGTTGGGATGGGAATTGGTAACCAGTGAACTAAGGCTCTCAGCCGCAATATGATGTCGTTTTTAATTCTTAAAACAAGTCCGAAACAAAACCCCAATTTCCCAAGAACCCTAGATTCGATTGGGCTCAAATTGGAGCACCAATCGATTCTGAAAATGATGCTAACCATGGGGCTTTTGTTCCCCATGGAAAATCGATTGTTTAGGCTGGAGTAATTACCCGATTTGAAGTTTAACAACGAAGAACAAATGAAGAACAGCCGCGGCTATGTCGCAACTGGATTCGATTGCAATCGGTGTTAATAACTCAATTAATTTCACAGGGAGCTTCCACGAGAGGTGGTGATGGATAGCCCTCAATCAATTTCGGTTCCAAGTATGCAGAAGGTGATGCTCGACTTAGGTGCAATTCGCGATGAAGATGGTGCTAGAATTCGTTGATTGAGTTTGTTTCAGGTGTAATTGAAAGTTGTATATGATTAAAGGTAGACAAACGTTTGATCTGATTGAATTAATTGAATTATTATGGATGTTTAAGGCTCGAACGGCTGCGGGGGTTTAAGGCTTCGGTTACAGGTTCGATTAAACTTGTTAACCGACGTTTAAATGCCATTAATTGTTGCTTTTAGGTTCGAATCATGTTCCAGAGAGGTTCGGGACGGTTTCGGGAACAAGAATCGACCGAAATAGTGGGTTTAGTGGGTGGCCGGAGCCGGCCGGTGGTCTTGCCGGCGGTGGCCGGAAATACGGGAACAAAGGGGAAGGGGGGTTGGGTTTTTAAAATAGTTACACAAATGGTCCCCCTAGTTTGTTATTTATCATTTTATGTTTAAACTTAGATTTTAAACTTTCAAATTGGCCAAATAACCCCCTGGACTTAAATTAGTCTTTAAGTTTTAAGTATTTTATGACTTATTATTATTATTATTACTATAACTATTATTATTGTTATTATTGTTATTATTATTATACTTATTATTTTTATTATTATTATTATTATCATTATAGTTGTTGTTAGGTCTAGAATCAGTAGATCTAGTCATTATGTATAGGCTTAGTACTTGAAATAATATCTGTAATGAACTTTTGTATTTCATTATTGTGTATGCATTAAATATATAGGTTAACCCATTTATATATGTGTTGATTTATGTATGGTTGCAGGTACAAACATAATACTTGGTCAATTACTGAAATTGACCAAGTGTAAGAAACATCTACGGATGAACATTTCGTTCTTCCGTAGATATATATTTTACAAGTAACAAAACATCCGAAGATCATCTACGGATGAACAAGTCAACTGGAGTTCCAAGTGGAATTTCGAGAAATGCTGCGGAAGAACAAAACATCTGCGGAAGAACAAAACATCTGCGGAAGACAATATTTCTGCGGAGTCCAAACACTTGCATAATACAAGTGTTACAAGTCAACAAGTCAACAAGGCGGTTATTCAAATCCCGAGAAATCCGATGATTTCTTATCAGAAACAAATCAAATCCCAAGAGATCCGGTGTTTCCTATAACTGAAACATCTTTGTCTATAAATATGGATCCTAGGTTTCGATTCAAGGACGATTGATTCAGACGATTGATTGATTGAGAACAGCAATAGCATTACAACAATCATCAAAAGTCTTTCGATCATCAAAATCATATACAACATCATAGCATTCATTGATATCGTACATTCATTCTTTTGTAATCAACAACACATTACAATAAAATATTGATTAATCATTAATTGTGTTTTGTTTCTTGTGTTCTTGATATTTCATTGATATTTAAAATTGCTTAAATACAATTAAACCAAATCAACGTTAATTCCGCTAACGTTGACTTGACATCGATTCACACTGATAATTCCTGTTGACGATCCTTGGATTCACAGGTGGTATCAGAGCCAAGTGCTCATTGATTTAGATCAATTGATCTATCAGTGTTAGTTGTGTTTTAATTGTGTTTGATTTCGCTTAACAACAATCATTTTTAATTAACTTGTTTCTATATTCAAATCAATTGAATAGTAGATCTTGTTAACAACATGAGCAACTTCAGTGGTTCATCTCATCAACCCCCGAAGTTGGAAACAAAAGCAGATTTCAAGTCGTGGAAAATCAAGTTCAGGAATCATGTAAACTATACTGATTCTGACTTGTGGATTTCCATCACTGAAGGTCCTTATATTCCACCCACTCTTGGGCCGGATTATAATGACAAAAATCAACCAATCAGTACAAAAGATCTATCACCTGATGATGTCAAAAAGGTTAAAGTCGATATAAAAGCATACAGTCTGCTTAGTATGGCTTTACCTGAAGAGATATTAATCAGGTGTGAGAACTATAAAACAGCTCACTCCTTATGGAAGATTCTTCACACTCTCTGCGAAGGGAGTGATGAGATAAGAAGTATAAGGAGAGACACCCTCAGATCACAATATGAAACCTTTTATCATATTGAGGGTGAATCAATTCCTCAGCAACTTCATAGATTCATGCAGTTAGTCACTGAGATGAATATTCTAGAGTTGAAGTATACTAGTGAGGAATTAAACAAGAAAATGCTCCACACTTTGCCAGAAAGTTGGAAGCATACTGTGTCCATGTTCAATAACACTATAGATCTGAAAGCTACTGGATTAGATACTCTGGTTGCAAAAGTGGAAGCTCTTGAAATGGACGAAAAATCAAGAAACAAGAGTGTGAGAACTCATGTCTCACCCTATCACTTCAAAGAAACAAATAATGTAGGAAGTGCGTTTATTTCAAACAATGAAAGTGATAACTCTTGTGCTAGGAGTGATGATGAGGAGGAAGTTAGCTTCTATGCTTCAAAACCCTCAAAGAAATCATCTCAAGACAAGCGGCAGAAGAATAAAGGAAGAACTACTGATAATCAAGATACAACTGCAACAACAACTAAGTCTTCCTTTTCAGCAAATCAGTCAGAACCAATAACTGTGATATTGGACTCTGAAGAACAAAGAGCAGCCTTTGCAGCTTTTAGCTCAAGTTTTCAAGCATATCTGGGAAGCTCTCTAACATCAGCCAATATCTGTCAACAAGATTTAGAAGAACTACCTCCAGATGTAGTGGAAGAGATGGATCTACAATGGCAGATGGCCATGATTGCTTATAGAGCTAAGCAATATCTCAGGAGAAATAAGAACTTGGCTTCAGCAAGCAAAACATCAAAGATTGGTGTTGACAAATCAAAAGTGAGATGCTACAAATGCAATCTCTATGGACATTTCTCAAGAGAATGCAATCAACAGTCTTATCCAGAGATGAGACAACATCAGCAGCATCAACAACATCAGATTCAAGCAAATCAACAATCTTCTCAAAGACCTCTACACAAGCAATCTCAACTGATCAATGCTTCCCCACCAGCCACCAAAGAATCAGCAGGACCAAGTAACTCAAAGGAGTCAGGGCTGATCATACTTCAAGATGGAACGTGTGACTGGAGTTTGTATGAGAAGGAAGTTTTGGAAGAAAATCAAGCATTGATGGCCCATATGGATCAAACAGTTCCACCAATGGCAAAAGAGGTAAAAGAAAGATTGTGTTCATCAACTTGTGTTGAGGAAGTTGAACGATATAGAGTCCATGCTCAACAGTTGGCTGATAAAGTAAAAGAAACAATGATTTTGAATGAATCTCATGTTAGAGAACATAAATTATATCAAATAAAAATTAATTCTTTGCAAAAGGATTTAGAAAAATTTGTTTCTGAAAATTATAGCCTAAAAGCCCAAGTTGAGCATTTGACCACTTCCTTAACAAAATCCATGGCTGATCATGCATCAACTGAAGTGAAACTTCAGAAGTTTCAATTATCATCTCAGCAATATGAGAAATTACTAACTTCTCATATTGAATCAAAGAAAAGGTCTGGGTTGGGTTATAATGCGGTTGCACCACCTATAAATGATAATTACACATCCTTACCTACAACAATGACAAACACTCTGTCAAATCATTTTGTGCCTAGCACTAAATTTGAAAAAGATTCAACTAAAACTAAAATTAAAGATAAAGCTGAGGTGAGTGAAACTGAATCATCTGAATCAGAATCATTAGATCAAAATAATTCAGAATTTGATTATGATAAGTGTGATGACTTGGATGATTCTGATGAACATGATGTTGATCAAACAAGCACTGGTAAAAATTTTCAACTGAAAGCCCATATTCCAAAAGTGCTTGAAGAAACAAAGTTGCCATACCCTCCTAAACAAAGAAACATGTTGAAGACCATCTGCAAGAGGATAGCTCAATTGAATGAAGGTCTTCAAGAACTAAGTATGCAAGAATCCTCCAAGAAATTGACTGATGACTCTGTCATCACTGAGGAAAAAGGAAAATTCAAAGGAAAGAAAAAGGCATCAGCAGATCATCAACTGAACAAGAAAACTTCAGCTGCTGATCTACGGAAGAGAAATTCAGCCCCAAACGATCAAAATGTGCACAAAATTGCAAAAGGTGAAGCACATTCAAAGCTAAAGAAGAAAGAGCCACAACAAAAATCAGCAAACAAAAGGAATGATTCTGAGAAAGAATCTGAAGAAAAGTATTGCAAGTGGTGTGACATGAAAAATCACAACACTGAAGATTGTTACTTCAGCAGCTATTGTTCTATTTGCAATATGAACAATCATATGACTGCTGATTGTTACTTCAACAAACATTGTTCTATTTGCAACAAAAATAATCATTCCACACAGGAATGTTATTTCAACAAAAAGAACAAGATAAAAGGCTCAAAGAAGAAGGAATCAGCAAATCTGAATCAGATTCCCAATCTACGGATTCAGCAAAGGGTTCAAAACTGAAGAAGCATGAACAAAAATCAAAGGCAAAACCAAAGGACAAATCATCATCAAGTGTTAATATACTGAGGAAAAGACCATCTTTTCAGCAGTCAAAAACATCACACAAAAGAGTGGATTTATCAGACAAGGAATCAAAGGATGATGATTCATTCTTTGATAAATTTGAAAAAGGCATTTATATACCTCTTTCAAAAACAAAAGATAGTGAGACATTTAAAGGTTCATTATCAAAAGAAAAGACTCAAGCGAATGAAGTTGATCTAAGTAAAGCAGAAAATATGAATCATGAATCTACTTCATCAACATCCCATTCAGCAGAATCATCCTCATCCAAATCAAATCAGAATGAATCAATCAAATCTGAAACTGAAACTTCAAAAAATATTCTTGAAAGAGTAACTGTTTTAGATCCTGTTGACAAACCCAAGATCACTAAGACTTGGGTTGTCACTTCTAACTTTTTCTTTTCTGATTGCAGGAACAATATTGGAGAGCTGACAACATGTGGTATGTTGACAGTGGTTGTTCCAGGCATATGACAGGAAACTGTTCTCTTCTCCATGATTTCAAACATAAAAATGCTTCTTATATGGCATTTGGTGGGGATAAAAAGGGAGGTAAAATTGTTGGTGAAGGAATGATAACCAATGGTGTACTTAAATTTGATAAAGTAAATTACTGTAAAAACTTACAGTATAATTTACTTAGTGTATCTCAAATCTGTGATCAAAACTACACTACATTGTTTGATGACACTAACTGTTACATTCTTAAGCCAGGACTTATTGTCCCAGAAGATTGGATTCTCCTCAAAGCAGCAAGAAAAGGAAACACTTATGTATTGGATATGAACAACACTTCTCTCACAAAACATGAAACTTGTCTTATATCTAAACTTTCAGAAGATTTGTCACAATTATGGCATAGAAGACTTGTTCATTCTAACATGAAAAATATGAATAAATTGGTGAAACATGACCTGGTCATTGGATTACCAAATAAAGAGTTCCATTGCTCAACTCATTGCTCTTCTTGTTACAAAGGAAAACAACACAGAGTGTCACATAAACCAAAAACAATCAATACTAATACTACACCACTCAAATTGCTTCACATGGATCTTTTTGGTCCAACCAATGTCATGAGCATTGGAAAAAGGCAATATTGTTTAGTGATAGTTGATGATTTCACTAGATTTACATGGGTCTTTTTCTTAAAACAAAAGAGTAAAACATCAGAAACATTAATGGACTTTGTTATCAATATTGAGAATCAACTTGATACAAAAGTCAAAATTTTCAGAAGTGATAATGGTACTGAATTTGTTAACTTTGAACTAGATTCTTTTTGCAGGAGCAAAGGAATTGCAAGACAATTCAGTGCACCAAGGACTCCACAACAAAATGGAGTTGCTGAACGAAGAAACAGAACTCTCATTGAAGCAGCAAGAACAATGCTAGCTGATTCACAACTACCTATTACCTTTTGGGCTGAGGCTGTGAATACTGCATGCAATGTTCAAAATAGAACATTAATTGTCAAAGAACATAACAAAACTCCTTATGAGCTCCTATTTAAAAGAAAACCTTACATAGGATATCTAAGAGTATTTGGATGTCAAGTAACTGTTTTGAACATAAAAGAGTCATTAGGAAAATTTTCAGAAAAAGCATATGATGGTTTCTTTGTTGGATATTCTTCAACATCAAAATCATATAGAGTGTATATTCCACAGCATAACATTGTGGAAGAGACCCCTAATGTATCTTTTGATGAAAATGTGTTCACTAAGTCAGTTAAAGGTTCATCATGGTTATTTGACATAGATGCCTTGTCTAAATCTTTTAACTATGATCATTTGACAAATGCAGGTTCTGATGAGGTATGCTATCCATTTGTTCCACCTATTATGACTGAAGTAACTTTATCTGCTGATCCCCCAAGGATACATCCATCTTCAAGTGACAACACTTCAGCAGAAGCAGAATTACATGTGGAACTGACCAAAATATATCCGGAGAAAGTCCTCGGGAAGAACTAAATGCATCAGGAGTTCCTTCGGAAGAACAAAATGCATCAGGATTTCCTCGGAAGAACAGCATGCATCAGGAGAAATTCCTTCGGAAGAACAGCATGCATCAGGAGAAATTCCTTCGGAAGAACAAAATGCATCCGGAGTTCCTTCGGAAGATCAGCATGTATCTGGAGAACTTCCTTCGGAAGACCAAAATGTATCCGGAGCAGCTCCTACAGAAGAACAAAATATTTCCGCAGAAGTTCCTGCGGAAGAGCAAAATACTTCCGCAGAAGTTCCTGCGGAAGAGCAAAATCCAACTGCAGATACTTCTGTAGCTCAATCAACAGAGACTCAATTTGATTATTTCTTGAATTCTCAAATTGAGATGAATCAATCAGAGGCAATGGAAATGACTAATCTGGAATCATCCATTCCAGTTGAGTCAACTCCATCTATGAGAATTCATAAAACTCATCCACTTAACAATATCATTGGAAATCCTGACAAGAGAACTACAAGAAGCCAAGTGGTACAGCCAACCTTTGTCTTCAACTGTTTCTTTCTCAAGTGGTGCCTCCAAACATTACAGCCGCTTTAAAAGACAATAGCTGGATTGAAGCTATGCAAGAAGAGCTTCAACAGTTCAGAAAGCAAAAAGTATGGTGTCTTGTTGATTTACCTGAAGGTCAACATCCTATTGGAACTAGATAGATGGCTGTACAAAAACAAACTGGATGATAGAGGGATTATTGTCCAAAACAAAGCAAGGTTAATAGCACAAGGATACACTCAAGAAGAAGGCATAGATTATGATGAAGTTTTTGCACCAGTTGCAAGAATTGAGGCAATAAGAGTGTTCTTGGCATATGCATCATACAGAAATTCACTGTGTATCAAATGGATGTCAAGTGTGCATTCTTATATGGAAAAATTGATGAGGAAGTTTATGTGTCTCAACCCCCCCGGATTTGAAGATCCTCATTATCCTCACAGGGTATACAAACTAGATAAAGCCTTGTATGGTCTTCATCAAGCACCAAGAAAATGGTATGAAACACTATCATCCTTCTTACTCAAGCATGGCTACAAAAGAGGAACAATTGATCAGACACTCTTTCTCAAACAAGAACATCAAGATCTCTAGTAGTCCAAGATATGTTGATGACATTATATTTGGATCAACTAATAAGAGATTGTGTGTGAATTTTGAAGAACTAATGAAATCTGAGTTTCAGATGAGTTCAATGGGTGAATTAACATTCTTCCTTGGCCTTCAAGTTCATCAAAAAGCAGATGGAATATTCATCAATCAAGAGAAATACATACATCAAATACTGAAGAAATACAATCTTGCTGAAGTATCCTCATGCAAAACACCAGCATCAACATTGATAAGATTGCTCCTGATCCCACTGGGAAATCTATTGATAAAAAATTATTTAGATCCATGATAGGTTCACTTATGTACTTAACTGCCAGTAGACCTGATATTATGTTTGCTGTGTGTGTATGTGCTAGGTACCAATCTGATCCAAAGGAGTCACATCTCAATGCTGTCAAAAGAATTTTCAGATACCTCAAGGGAAAACCAGGACTAGGTCTATGGTATCCCAAGGATGGAGACTTTACACTCTACTCATACTCAGACAGTGACTATGGTGGATGTAACAGCAATAGAAAATCAACAACCGGTGGATGTCAATTCATTGGACCCAGGCTAGTGTCATGGCAGTGCAAAAAAAAAAACAAATGTTTCTGTATCCACAGCTGAGGCTGAGTACATTGCTGCTTCAGCCGGGTGTTCTCAAGTACTTTGGTTACAAAACCAATTGCTTGACTATGGTTACAACTTTCTTCAAACTTCAATCTATATAGACAATTCTGCTGCTATGTTTATAACTGCTAATCCTGTGCAACATAGTAAAACAAAACATATAGAGATTAGGTATCATTTTCTGAGAGATTACTCAGAAAAGGGATTGATTAAGTTAGTCAAAGTGGATACATCAAATCAGCTTGCTGATTTATTCACTAAAGCCTTTGATTCAGTCAGATTTAATTTCTATTGAGTCTCTAGGTATGATTAACTTAGATTAAATCACGTCCAAACAAACAACATGCTGTGTGCAATAATGCATCAGTATGCCTTATGCATGGGAAATGATAGTAAACTATAGCTTTGCCTATTTCTGCATAACAAATAACAATATATCTCAACAAGTTTCTGATATGTGAGTAGGTTCAACTTGAGTGGAAACAAATCTTAGTGCTTGCACAACATAATATTGTCATAATTGTCTGTGGGGAACTTCATTTTGAGAAAACAAAGTGAGTCTTATCCTAATGTGATCAAATCATTCATCTACACACACTATGTAAAACATTATACTATCTATCTTTGCAAATCATACTCCCTCTGTTGTGTGAACAAAGACCTGGGTGTATGATCACCATACTGAATCTCAGTATCAAAGGTGAAAAGATCATGTTCATCATCATCCCTCTGTTTTGTGTGAACAAAGACCTGGGTTAAAGGCACCTCTGTTTTACGTGAGTAAAGACCTGGTGACCTGATGATGATCATATCTAAAGCTCTCAAAAGAATCCTAAGTGATCAACTGTATATTATCCTGAGCTTTATCAACATCGCATCAATGAGATGTCAAATACATCTCAAGATAGCTATTATAATTAAAGTACATAGTCTTAAGTGTGGAAATGATGATTTGACTTACAAAGGGAGGACAACACCTTTGTGAATCAAATGTGAAGTCCATGACAGTTATTTCTAAAAAAAAAACATGATAAACAGCAAGCCTAGTTGATACATGAGCTCTTGTATGGATTTATAAGGACAATATACTTGCAATCAGAACTTGTTCTAGCATCAACTATACAACATAACTAATCAGGAAGAGGCTTAGCATTATAGTATGATCCCATCTTAAGTGTCTCGATCATATCATATATTTAGAGTTTATGTTATTCCTCTTAAAGAAATTTATGATAAATGCTTAAGTTCATCATTAATCACAATTTGGGGGAGTAGTAGAATCATGAAAAAGCAACTAATTAGCAGCAGCAATGTCTATATCTTTATCAATTTGAAGAAATTGAAACCTGAGCATCACCTTAGCCGTTGGTTACATGGAATTTATGTTAATTTTCTTGTACTAATTGTCATCATGTATAAAAGCCAACGAGGTCCTATAGCAATAATTGGTTCAACCAATGGAGTTGGGCCATACATACAACTGTATGTAAATCAATATTAGTATATTAATGTTTATCCGTAGGTTGGTAAACTACGGATAAATAAAAATCAATCAGTAGAAGTTGTTGATCCGTAGATATACTACGGAAGAGTAAATTGTGGATCACAATTAATGTGAAATTACTTCTACGGAAGAGTACAATGTGGGACCCCTGAATAAATCCGAGAAAATTAATATGTCTGAGGGTATAAATAAAGAGATTTGACTTGTCAAATGCATTATTCACTTTTTCAGCTCACTTTTTCAGACCTAGAAAATCTCGCTCAACAAATTTTTCCCACTTTCTCAACATTCAAAATTTACCAAATCAAACCTTAAGCAAACATAATCTGTGTACATAATCAGCGTTATTAAGGTAAAACATGTCGTAATCATCAAGAATGAACAAGTTGATTCTTGTTTTATCTCACAACTGTTCGTATTCTAACATCAATAATGTGATTCTAACGAAGTCTTTTCTTATGAACAGATGGATCAACGATTTGCAAAAGAGCATAATGTGTGTGCTTTCTTGAACCCTGACGATCCTGTGTCAGAAGGATGTCAAGAAATTATGAGATATTTGAGAAGATCAAGGGTTTTCTATGCATTATCTGCAGAGCCAACGATTTATCGCTCGCATATCAGTGATTTCTGGAATTCTGCACATATAGAAGAAGATGATGAAGGAATTATGCAGAAGTAAAGAATCGAAGGCTGAGAATAGAGAACAAACAATAAGAAGGGTACTAGAACTGGGAGATGTTGAAGCTGGACACCCTGATGTATTTGATAATGAATACATAGAAAAGGTTTTTCTTCTAATGGGGTATGATGGAGACTTTGAAAAGGGAGAAATCAAGAAGGGAAGACTCTGTAAGCCATACAGATTTTTGTGTCACACTTATCTGAAGTGTATGTCAAAAGAAAATCTGGGCTTGACAGATTTTCAAGACATATATCATCTGGTATCATTGGCATCTTTGAGGGAAGGACCTACAACTACTCAAAGTACATCTTTAATTGTTTGTGTGATCACATTCGAGTACAGAAGGCTGATAAGATGTATTGTTTCCAAGGTCATTCAACTCATCATTAATGCAGACCTGCCTGGAACATCTGTGGAGGGGTGGTGTTTTATCCAAGCACACCTTGGCAGATCTGTGCTGAACAAAATCTCAGGGAGATATGAAGGAGGAGACATAGACATGTTTGCTCATGTGATTGATGCTAATGCAGACATACCTCAAGAGCTTGTTTGGGAAATTGATGAAGAGAGCTCTGCTACCAGCTCTGCTCAAGACACTCCATCACCAGAAGCATCACCTCAACAACAAACACCCCAAACACAATCACCAGCCAGCCAAACTACAGAACCTATCTCTCCAATCCTCAATCTATCACCACAACAACAACAAACACCCCAAGCTCAATCTCCAGCCAGCCAAATACAGAACCTATCTCTCCAATCCTCCACCTATCACCAAACAACAACAAACTCCCCAAACACAATCCCCTGCCAGTCAAAATACTGAACCAATATCTCCCATTCAACCCCAATCACCAATTCAGCCTCAGATGCAAATCTACCAACAACTTCCAAATTCAGATACTGAGAGCATCTACACTGGAGAGACAGATTAGTCTCAGAAGCAAGCAAGTCAAGTACAGTCAACTGTCATTATCCAAGACTGAATCCCCTGTGCATTCAAATGAAATGAACTGAACAAGTTTCTCCAGTGATTGATCAGCAACAACAACAAACACTTCAAGAGCATGAAGATCAAGCCACTGAACCAAAGTCAAGCTCAGCAAGTGTTGATCATGAGGAAGTAAAAGAAGATAGATTGAGTCTCAGCAACATGAAGAGATACAGAAGCAGCTCAGGTTTATGTGATTGCCTTAATGAAGATGATCTGAGTGATGTGACATTCCTGTGAGCAAAAGTTATCTGGTGGCTGAGTACAAACAGCCTGGTGCTCAAATCAAATAAAAGAAAGGCAAGACTACAAGACGAAGGGCAAATAAAAGAAAAGGATGAAGAATTGAAAAAAAATAAATCAGCAAGCAAGAATAAAGAGACTGAAAGAAGATGCTCAAAGTGATAAAGAAGTCATTGATGCTCTTGCTAGACAAGAAGCTGAGCTTAAAGAATCAGCAGAGTCTGAGAGAGAAAGAGAAAGAAAAGGTCATGAAGAGACTTGCACAAGCATCTGGCACTATGACTGCTCAGTCAAACATCATAAAGAGAAAAGAGAAGAAATTGAGCAACTTAAACTGAAAATCAGTTCAATTGGAATCTCATGCTAAGGCCTCAACTGCTCAAACAAAACAAAGTCCTGAGGGATCTAAAGAAATGATCTTGTACTCAAGGAAAAGAAAGTACCTTGGTACTGCTGAGAAGAAGCCAACCACTTATGAAAGTATTTCAAAGAAACAAATGCTGACTTCTCCTGAACACACCCCCTTAATAGACTTATCTGCTGAGAAGCCCATCTCTGAACAGAAAGATGAAAGTGATAAAGTGGGGAAGAATTAATCAAAGAAGACTCTCCTCCAAAACAAGAAGTCTCAAAGGCTGGATCTTCTGACTACAAGTGACATACTTGAAGAGAGGCCTGAATCAACCATGTTCATGACACTTATAAACCATGGTTTCCCTTATGACATGGTTGAAAGACTAAACATGACAGAGATGAAGAACCTGTTAAAGAGTTTGAGCTTGCCTGCTTTATGATTCCAAACTGTGATTATGAAGCCTTCAGCACCTATCAATCAATTCAAAACACAAAGAAGGAGCTGGGACATTGTGACACAGCCAGCTGAGTAAATACAACATGACTTGCTGGTTACAAGGACATAACTACAAACCTCATGAGCTTAAAGGAAGATCGTAGGGGAACTCAGAAGAATGATGGAGCATGTGATGAAAGTTTAGCTAGATACAGGAGTAAGATTCAGAACTGAAGCTCCACATCCATCTTATGAACAACAAAGCAAACTTCCTGCTGAACCTATAACAGTTGAACCTAAAGATCAGCACAAAGGAAAAGAGAAATTGATTAGAGAGCCAAGAGAAGTCATCCCCGGAAAAGTATGGCCACTTGGGACTGCAGTTAGAGAAATAACTGAGCAAAGTCCACTCTAATACAACTGATAGATCATCTCACAACTCCCAGCTCTGCGGAAGAAAACAAGATCATGGCCTGGAAATATGATCCAGACTGGGATTGTGCTGTTATTAAAAGAACATCTGGAAGAGTTGAATACTTCCATGATGTACTCTCAGTGCTGAGTCTGCCAGAAAATGACATCAAAGATCTTCAAAGTTAATCATCAGCAACTATCCAATTCACCCTAGAGGAAGAGATTTCTCAACCCTAGTGGGAAAGCTGAAAACAAAATTCAAAGATGATGTGCTTATAGAAGCCAAAAGAGAAGATGTAGAACATCAAAAGAGAATCAAAGGGCTAAAAAGATTCAAGACCAATGCCTCAGAACATGTAGATGATGAATTCTTGAAGAGGATTGGCTACAACAACAGAAACAAAGCAGCACTTAAATGCATTGAAGGGACTCAATTCACATACCCAATCACTGAATGGGGATATGTTGAGAAGACAAAAGAGTTGGTCCTACTGAGAAATGCTGAGAACAAGAAAGCTGAAAAGATCAGAATCTTTGATCCTGTGGAAATCAAACTGCTCCATCCCAGCTACACCTCATATCTTAATGACAAATTCTTTCCCAAGCTGTCTGATGAAAAAGCACAAAATGATCTGTTCCTACATGTCCATGTGATTCAAGTAGTAGACAAACTACATGCCAAAGCCTATAAAAGAAGAAGATTTAATGCTGGACTACTGAAGGGAACAACTTTTGATGAAGTAACAGAACTAAGAATGACAGAACAAGATGAGCTAGAAGTGGTGAATAACAACAAGGTATTAGACACACACTCACTACAGAGGAAGATGTTCTGGGAATTAGTTATGAGACTCTGAAGAAGATCAGCAAGATGAAGATCAACTATAAGTATGATGATCAAGAACTGCTGTCTCCTACTTCTACAACAAGATGATTGCAAGAATCAAAGATCTTGCAGTTTTGAAGGACTGATTGCAAGTAGCTAAGCCTAAGGGGGAGTATTGTTAGGTCTAGAATCAGTAGATCTAGTCATTATGTATAGGCTTAGTACTTGAATTAATATCTGTACTGAACTTTTGTATTTCATTATTGTGTATGCATTATATATATAGGTTAACCCATTTATATATGTGTTGATGTATATATGGCTGCAGGTACAAACATAATATACTTGATCAATTATGAAATTGACCGTGTAAGAAACATCTACGGATGAACATTTTGTTCTTCCGTAGATATATATGTACAAGTAAAAACATCCGAAGATCATCTACGGATGAACAAAGTCCAAGTGTTCCAAGTGTTCAAGAAATGCTGCGGAAGAAACAAGGATACTGAGGAAGAACAAATCATCTGCGGAAGAACAAAACATCTACGGAAGACAATATTTCTGCGGAGTCCAAACACTTGTATAATACAAGTGTTACAAGTCAACAAGTCAACAAGTCAACAAGGCGGTTACACGAATCCCGAGAAATCCGATGATTCCTTATCAGAAACAAATCAAATTCCAAGAGATCCGGTGTTTCCTATAACTGAAACATCATTGTCTATAAATATGGATCCTAGGTTTCGATTCAAAGGGGATTGATTGAGACGATTGATTGATTGAGAACAGCAATAGCATTACAACAATCATCAAAAGTCTTTCGATCATCAAAACATATACAACATTATAGCATTCATTGATATCGTTCATTCATTCTTTTGTAATCATCAACACATTATAATAAAATATCAATTAATCATTAATTGTGTTTTGTTTCGTGTGTTCTTGATATTTCATTGATATTTAAAATTGCTTGAATACAATTAAACCAAATCAACGTTAATTCCGCTAACGTTTACTTGACATCGATTCACACTGATAATTCCTGTCGACGATCCTTGGATTCACATAAATAGCTATTTTAAGTAAATAAAAATAAAAATATTTTTCTTAACTTATGTTTTATAAAAAAATATGGTTTCTAAATATATTTCATTTTAAGAAACATGAAATGATTTATAAAAAGTTTGTTGTATTAGAATAATTTGAATTTTATAAAAGTTTTATATTTTGAAAAGTGTGTTTTTTAATAAAAATTATGTTTCTAATATATTAAATAATGCATTTTTTTATTTGTAAAAGGGTATGAATAATATTATTTGTACCTAGTATTATCATTAATAACAGAAGAAAATAAAAAAGTTAGTATGAGAAATCTTACAATTATGTCACGTTACATATTAGTTATTCATTTATTATATGTAGATAAATAGATTGATTGATTGATAAGCTAGAAACTTACGTATTAAACGGATTAAATAAAAAATATCCAATAGTCAATAATACAAATGAAAAGTTGTAATACGATCTTTTATTATAAGATATAATTAAAACTACATATAGGTAATAATACAAAGAAATAAAATAATCATACTATTTTTTTAAACTTCTTATCTACATAATTTTATTATTAAACCGTTATAAAAAACTTCATTTTTTTATAAAATTTTGTTTATTAAAAACTCTGGTTTAATTATTTTTATTGTTTTGATAATATTTTTAAGGAAATTTCATCTTTTTGTAATTTTTTAAAAAAAGAAGAATTTAAAAATATTTTATATAAAAAAAGTTGAGTATTTTAAACAAGTTCATATTTTATAAAATTTTTTTCTTTTTTTTTAATTTTTACTAGTTCTAACAAATAAATTTGATTTTTAACTTTCTTAATAAAATATATTTTTAAAAGACAGCTTGATTTAAAAAAATCTAGATGAGAGAAAGATGTAGTAATTAAATAATTAACTTGATTTTTAATAAGTTCATATTTATAAAAATTTTCTTTTTTTTAATTTTTACTAGTTCTAACAAAATAAATTTGATTTTTAACTTTCTTAATAAAATATATTTTTAAAAGACAGCTTGATTTAAAAAAATCTAGATGAGAGAAAGATGTAGTAATTAAATAATTAACTTGATTTTTAATAAGAGAGTGAACTTAGTGTGAGTGTTCAATTGGCAATGATAAGCTTTTGGAGGGAAAAAATGTAAGAACGTTTAGAAAGATGACATGTGATAGTCTAAAACTTTTTTTATATTATAGTATAAATATATAGATACATTTTAAATATTTTTATATTCCAATAAAAATTTGTTTATTTTAAAATTTTATGTACCTACAATACTAGTGTGTTCATCTAGTTGGGCTTTCGGTATAACTAGTTTTTTTACCTATCGCGTGTTGCGACGGTGTCGTATGCCGCGTGATAAAGTATATACGAAAATCGTACCGATGCGTTTTCAAATTAAATTTATATGGAGACATAAAGTAACTTGAATAATAGGTTGAATGAAAATGTATTTTATTTGATTCCGCTGTTTTCCAAAGAAATTATGTACAAACGTAGACCAACTCCGAACGTACATAAAAAACATGCATGGTGGTGTTGTATGCGGCATGATAAGTTATGATGTTCTTTGGTCGGTATCAGTTTCTTTTTAAGTACCGATATGTTATCATAAGTTGATATAACCAAATATATCAGAAGATACTTTGCATACAACTTCGGTTTTAACAAAACTTGTACCGGAAAACCACGACAAATTTGGATTTTTTAAAGGAAAACATTGACGAATGAAAGTTATTAACAAATGAAATTAGCTATAAAATATAAAAGTTTACAAAAGATATTTGCAAATATTGACTTTGAGAGGTTTCGAGCAAGGTTGTCTCGCGCAAACTCAAGAGCAAAAACCGTTCCACTAAGTATGCTTATCAGTTTTGTACTTCAACTTAAATAGTCAAATAGGTTGTAGTTTTCAAGGTGTTGGTCGGTGGCACATGCCACCGACGTTACTAAATGAGTGTATAGTAATGTTTAGGAGTGTGCTTTTAGTAGTTTTAACAAACCTACATACATACAGATATACTATATAGAATTTTTAGGTACCAATATATATATGTGGGTATATTATTAAATAATGTATTTTAAAGATAATACGTATGTATACATGTGCGTCATTAGTAACTTCAACATATTTTTTTCAACCTACACATTTGTTTTTTCATGCAACACATTTTTCGATGACATGCACATGTGTTGATAACTAGAAACACATGATGACATGCACATTGTGCTAAATTTTGTATATGGGTATAAAATCAATCAACACATTATAACAGTAAAACATCACAATTATAAATGGTAGATAAACATAATTTTCATTTTTCATTATATGATAAAACAACACAGTCACACGAACTTGTTTTTTAATTTCTTAAAATGCTAACACAATTTTAGAACTATATAAAATGCATTTTCTATAGTGATATTGTATTCAAATTAAAGATTAAAGTTATTTTTTTATGGTGTAATTGTTTAGAAAAATAGACGTACAAGATATTTATCGATATTTAAAAGAAACAAAGGAACAGGGAAAAAGACCTCAATCATGCGCTTTCCAAAATTGCCCCTCCAACATATTTAATTTCAACGTTTGGATCTCACTTATTGATTTCCCTAATTAAGAGTCTAAGATCTTTCTTAAGTGGAACCAACTTTTAATTTTATCCAATTTCTATGTCTTCCTACTCTATTAAAAGAATAAATGAGAGTGACATGTGTTAATACCACATTCATTTTCATCAAACATTTTTTGTTTCTCTCTCCTATTAAATAATCACATTAATTATTAATAATATTATTTATTTATTTTTATATTATAATTACTTTTTAATAAATAAAGAAAGAGATGTTTTTATTAACCTTATTTTTATAAAAATATTTTTTATAGAAAGAATTTTTATAATCAAAATAGGGAGTTATAGTAAGGAAATTTTTAAAAATGAATTTATTTTAAAACGTCGTTTTGAAACAAAATGTTTAATTTATCTTTAAAAAACAAAAAAAATTAAAAAGTTCATATTATTGTTTTATTACTTATAGTTATTACTCATACATAATTACAATCATATCATGTATTAGTATATCGTTTTATAATTAATATTTTTTATTCTATTTAATATTTTATTTATTCAACCCGTGTAATACAGGAGTTTACTAAAGCTAGTGTATATATAAAATAAAATTAGAGTAAAAAGACCTAAAATGTTAAGAAGGGTACAAAGAATCAGAGCCAATAATCCAATAGATCACACTACTAGAAAAACTACAATAGATGACGTGCGATGCGCGTCATATTTGAGGTCAGATGATGCGCATATGCGTGTCAAGGAAAGGGTAGTGTTCATGAAAAGACCAGACCTTTTAATTTTCGTTGAAACTATAGGCAAACAAATGATAACGCATATTGGCAGTTGAGTGGTGACATAAACTGATACAATTAACACAAGGACATGGCATAACATCCAAATTTTGATTATTACTTTGCGCAAACTCTAAGAAGTCCTTCACACTTTTGTCATATGCATCTGATAATCTATCAGTTGAAATCCATGACCTTTGTTTCTAGTTTGTCACCATCATAGAAACTAGAATCAAGTTTAATGACGGGAGTTAGGTCTCAAAATATGCATCACAATTCACAAAATAAACCAAATAATAGCCTAATTATCCCTTAAAGCAAAATAACTAATCCAACGAAACAAACAACCATCAACTCAAGATGTCATTAGTTTCTACACAACCAAAATAAATACATACAACGCTCTTAAATCCAACTCGATTTGCGCACCTCTATGTGAGGTTAAAGTATCCACATACCAATAAGATCTCATTACTTATTAGTTTCTACACAATCATTAACTCAAGATGTCATTAGTTTCTACACAACCTAATAAGACACACAAAGTTCTACACAACCTAAACAAGATGAATAAACCTTCAAAAACCTAAAAAAAAAAACACAAAATAAAAACCTCAAAAACTACTACACTAAAACATATACCAGATCCAAAAAATCTCCTTAAAACCTAAATTACAACACATATGTGGAGAAAGAAAGCACAAAACAGGTTTGGTTCGTGACGGAGAAAGAAAGCACAAAACAGGTTCGGTTCGTCTAGGGGCGGATCGATCGAGGGGCGTAGAAGGCGACAAAGGGGCGTAGGAGGCAACGGAGGGGCGTAGGCGGTGACAGTGATTTGGTCGAGGGGCGTAGGCGACAGTTGAATTGTGGTTAATTTGCTCTTCGTTCGTCTAGGGGGCAGATCGATCGAGGGTTTAATTACCAAAAGTGGGCCAGGAATATTAAAATAGTTAGTAACACGCGTCTACCGAGATAAATTTTAAAGATGACGAACAAAGATGACACACAAAAATACGTGTCATCCTTTCTAAAAATATTGTAAAATACGACATAAAATTTATGATACGCGTAAATGCGCGTCATCTTTTTTCGCACGTATAATATTGGATTTATTGTCATCTAACAGGGAGATCGTGCAATGGGTGATACGAACCGAAGGAAGTAGAATACTTTACAACCTAACAAAAGCTTTGATGGAAAATAATAAAAACTTGCATGTTTAAAACAATTATTGTATTAATTTATTATGTGGTCTGTTTTTTTAGTGGTTGGAAACAAATCTCAGCTAGACCCGTAATCTCAAAGACATGAGACTCGGCAGATTTTATGGGAGTGAATTATGACCAAGTTCAAGTAACATCATGAGAATTACATTACAAGATTTTGTTTGTTTTAAAGTATTTGGTTTTAAGGTTTTGTTCATTGCACTTGACGAGATAAATTTAATAACATCTAATATCTCGTTAAGCTAGATTCTCACTTAAACATTTTTAATGTTTAATAACACTATAGGAAGCTGATTTAAAAAAGTTAGGAGATGGGGGTATGTACAAAAACTTTAAAAATGTGTTTAATTTAAAATGTGCATAACTATATACGTGACTCATAAAATAGAGATGAAAGCGTTCTAATGAGTCGAGCACTTAATTGGACAAACAACAAGAGATTGCTTACCAACTTCGAGAGCATGTTCCTTCATGTGAGCCCAATATTCAAACTCGTATACGCCCGTATACATCCATATTCACCCTCGTACATGGCCGTATTCAAAATTGTGGGTGGTTCCATAGTGTTATTATGTTAACCCTGTAAAGTAATTTGCATGAAAATAGTTATAATTCATATATAATGTATTGGTGGCGTTTAACCTTGTTCATCCGTCAAAAAAGATTTTCGGTTCGAGCCTTTGGTTTGTCTTTTCTTTTAGCTTTTTAATCTGAAATTGATATATTAATTAGGTCTTTTAATTCTCAATCCCAATCCTATATTCCCCGATCCTGCTTTTATTGTTAACTAAACAATATAAAGTTAGAAGGCAAAAGGCGAGAGGGAATTTATGTAATCGGAGAATAAACGCCATAATTAACATATAAATAAATGCCATAACTAACATATAAAATTTAGGTTAAAGCGTAAATAAGAAAAACAAAAAATATATAAAAGGATCCCTTTATTAAGGATCCAACGGGAGGCCATATGACTGGATGTGTGGACAAGGTTATAAAGCATGGTGATAGTACGTACATGAATTGTTAATATTTTTAGAAAGATTATTTTATGGGGTAATCTAAAATTTTAATAATATACACTGTGTTAAAATTTCAAAATTAATGGGGTCACTTAGCTCCACCCGCTTCTAAATGGTTCATCTTTAATTATAATAATAAAATAATATTAAAAATCTTATTTTATGACGATGGTAAAAACCACCTCAATGAAGACATTGTTTTACAAACCTAATTGTTTTCTGTTAATTATGGATTTATAATCAGTGATTGATTACATTGAATATCTTATCAGAATATATGTGTTCTAATTCTTTGTTACAAATATTGAAGTCGACTCTTACGTATCATCATCAAGATATACAACACATTTAACATATGAACATTATTATTTAAAAAGAGATAAAATCCGACAATTTGTGGAAGAAGATATGGATGGAGAATAAGATGACTTTTTTTTATTTATTATTAACTAAGCTATGTAAAGTTAGAAGTCAAATGCAAAGCATGTAGATACATTAGAAGTTAGAATCTAATTAAAGATGATCAGGAAAAGCCTCTTCAATGATTGAGAAAGTGTACTTTTGTATTTTATTGTTCGTGATCACTATTTATTGAATTTCTTAAGAGCAAACTATATATGTATGCATTAAAATTTTCAAATTATATATGTATGTATTAAAATTTTATAGTTATAAATATTTTAGAAAACATTCACACTTATATATATCAACAAATTCATGTTCATGTATTTAATTTTACTAGCTAGCATAAGACACTTGAATTGTGTTATTTTCTAATCAAACTACACTCTACATTGTAACACCTCGGATTTTCAAAATGTTAACAATATAAAAATTAAAAGAATTATTATTATTATTATTAATAATATTATGATCAAACAATGAAAACCTTATTTTTTAATTGTCTACGGTTATAAATGAATCATTTGAAACTAAACGGGGTTAAAGGTGGCAAGGGATAAAAGTTAAATTAAACCTGAGAGCCTAATAGCCCCCCCCCCTCGGGTTTAGCTTTTCCTCTTTTCTCTGATGACACCCAGGATGGGTGGTTGGAGCTCCGGCAAAGTCCTCCATCCATGGTGACGAGTACAAAAGTGTCTGGTTGTGATTTTGATCGAATATATTGAGATCTCTACTGAGTCATTGTTGTCGAATAACAATGATCAATAATCAACACAAACAACATGAAGAACACAATCTAAATACTAAAAAAACACTTGTATATTGATATATCATACTGTCTTTTACGAAATAAAAAATTGTCATTACGAGAGTTACATCATTGAATACATAACGTTTTACTTATAGGCTTAACATATGATCATTAGAATGACTAAAATACTCTCACACTAAACAATTACATTAGAGAATATTACAAATCAAAATTACAAAACAAAATTGTTCATCTGCATTAGACTTTTTTCAATTGTATCTCCTTATTGTATATCTGCATCTAACTTGCCTTACTTGAATATATCACATGCGGATGAGAGAATATTACATATGATCCTTATTATATATCTGCATCTAACTAGATACGAATAACTTGCCTTGCTCATCCACACCTTAGTTACCTTCACTTGCTACTTGCATCTAAGATGCTTACATCCGCATTTCACTTTAGTCATTCGTATCTAGCATGTGTTCATTCGTATCTCCATAGACTTAGATCATTTGTAGGTGATTATCACATCCGCATGTGATAGGAGTTGGTCAAAACATCACATATGAATTAATAATCCAGATGTCAAAAGCTCATCAGTAGTTGTTATGCCTTGTATAATTATTCTAAACTGAACAACAAGCATATCATGTCAAATACTTTAGTGTAATTGGACTGACTAACGACAATTATGATCATAATATCCATCAAACAAGTCAGGAGGTGTGGAGTGCATACTTGTTTGAGTTTATTATGATCTTCGATATTGAAAACCTCCTTACGACGAAGCCCCTAAGCAATGGGGGTTCCAAGGGGGCAACATCCCTTGCTGGGGGTTCGGGGGTAGCACCCCTGGGAGCGGGGTCCAAGAGGCAAAAACCCTGGCTGGGGTCGAGCTTTCTAAAAAATACATGAAAACTTGATTTTCTAGAAATTTCACATGTGAATTTAGGGTGAATAATGTTATATTTGAAGTTGAAAGCTGCCTTCAATAGTTTCAATCCATCCCTGTAAATGTTGATTTCAAAATAATTTTGGTTATTCTGTTTCATGTTTTGTTTCTCGAAACACACACATAAACACATATTATGTTATTGATTTTGGGTTGTATCCGACTAAAATATTCGGGTGAACCACCAATTAATTTCAATTTGAAAGTGATTTTCACGACTCTTAAATTATCCAGTTTGTTTATTTATAATTCCTTACATAGCACACTAGATATCACAAGCATGATCCATTCAGAGTCTAACAAAAAACAATTCACCACCCTATCCTTCCTCCTTATTGATTCGAACTTGCAGCAGTAAGAAAGTAACAGACGATAGTTCTAATTTCTTCTAGTAAGCTAGGTTCCTGGTAATACGTGTCGCCAATAATGGTGTTCTTATCCACCGGCGAGGATGGTGAGCTCATGAGCTGAGATGTCAATGGGCATCATAAAACCCACTGCCATGCTCTGATAGTGGTGAAGTTTTGCTATGCGTTTGTTGGAAGTGAATACATTCTAAACAAGTCAGGGTATGACCTCCAGTAACCTAATCACACTAGAAACACATGAAAAGCTGGGCACAAATCATTTCTGAAAAGCCTGATGAGAATCATACCGTTATGTTCAACGGTGGAGTACCACTATTCATTTGTTGGAAATGCACTCCCAGCCACAGTTAACAAAAAGCATGAGAGTAATTATTATCTGGAAATTTATGTTTAACATGACTGATGGTCCTTCCTTTAAACAATGGTTGTTGGTGATAATCTTGGTGCTTATGGTCGATTGTCCATATACGAACTGTAGCTTTCGATGAGTGTATTGTTGATGACTCGATTATATACTTTCTTAAATACACCAGCCTTTTACATTAATTATAACATAAATAAAAACAACAAGAGCATTTTACTAGGATCATCCTGATCCCATCTAATCCTCTTGATCTTATGATCTTAATCTTATGGAAACGCAAAACGATAGCTACTATCCCGATCTTAGCAACAATATGTACAGTGTGCATTTCTTTATAGTTTAGATTTTTTTCTCAATATGTGACAAATACAAAAAAAAATAAATTAAAAAAGGCTAATTAAAAGAAATGTTTAGCTGTTAGTTATATTTTTCGTCATAAATTACAGTAATTTTAGGGTATATTTCCACGTATATTTTGCATTAATTGTATGCATCTTTTATTTAATTTATAAAATAGAATTTCTGGTAGGATGGAATCTACTCTTGCATATTTTTGGCTTTGTAGGTTAATTAAATGGCTGGAAAATAAAGGGATGAACACTCAAATTTAAAACCCAAAAAAGAGGAGAGTTTGTTGAAAAGAAAGGAGGGGATCAAAGATAAAAGGGGGCATCTTGGAGCATCTTGGGGGATTTCATTGAAGAATCAAGTTTATCAAGCAAGAAGACCTGTAGCAAATTGGTTCTTTTTATTGAATTCTTTTAATTGAAGACACTTAATCATTCGTATTTTTGTTTCGTAAGTTTATTTTTTTATTTCAGCTTTGATTGATCTAGCCGTCATGTCCGGCTAGAACAACTTTGATTTCAACATTAAGGTTCAATTTCTATGATTTTGGTTTGAACTTATGTGAAGCGTTTATGAGATGTTTTATTTTAGTGGTTTGTTTGTTTGATTCTTGACCTTAAACCTGGATCTAATCCGGTATATTATTAGATTGTTAATAAACCTGATCAACTTATTAATTTTTTCTAATAATGTTCTTCAAATTTTAAAACCCTAATCAAGTTTTGCTTTTTGATATAAGGAACAATTAACGGTTTGAGTTTGTCTATGAATTCATTCTCGTTATAGAATCACACAATCTAGTTAGGCATACCGAACTGCGTGTGTGTTTAATTATAATCGATACTTCTATCGTTGCAACCCGCACGCTAA
The DNA here is from genome assembly GCA_025215565.1 of Flaveria ramosissima. Lineage (NCBI taxonomy): Eukaryota > Viridiplantae > Streptophyta > Magnoliopsida > Asterales > Asteraceae > Flaveria > Flaveria ramosissima. The sequence continues at coordinate 14,458,100 of CM046046.1, read as the reverse complement.
GATCCGAACGACGTGAGCTTAGAGTAGCGGGTTGGCTCCAATCAACGAACTGCGATTGATTGGACATTAGATAGAGGGGATATCCGAACGGCGTGATGTCTAGTATCGATACAAACCATAAATTGAAAATTGTCATTGCACCGTAATCGTTAATGATCGTAAGCCAAATCAAAATCAAGAAATTACCTTAGTGTTGGAATTAGTCTTCATATTTGAATTTACTTCACCATTTCATTAACGTTTTTATTAATACCTTTTGCAAAATAATAAAATACAAAAATATGTCAATTTTCGTTTTTCCGGCAGAACCTTAACACGGCCGCGTGAAATTTCCTTTACAGTTTTGACACGACAGTATCGGGTCACTGGAATTTTTTTACTTTTTGCAAATTACTTTAAGTTTTAGTTTGTAGTTAAACCCCCCACCTTTCTAGTCCATAATCAATCAAAAGTAACTGTACTAAAACGTTTTTGTTATAACATAATTGACACGTATCCCTGAGGACACGAACCCTACTTCCGCTCATACTATTCTTAGTGTGTGTGACGGTAGGTTCACATTTTCATAATTTATTTGCTGGATTCGACACCCAATAAATTGGCGCCGTTGCCGGGGATACGGTGATTCTAACTGTTTTATTCCAAGATCTTTAAGTACAGGTACACATTTACATAAACATCATGGCAGCTGAACAAACACTTAGGGAGTGGGCAACCCATGATGATACCCAACAACCCCTCTGCATAAACTACCCCGCTATGGTGAACTTTGAGCTGAAATCCGGTCTCTTCCACTTGTTACCACTCTTTCGAGGCCTTGAGAACGAAGACTCTCATAAGTTTCTCAAGGAATTTCATGTTGTGTGTTCCGGAATGAAGCCACACAACGTTACTGAAGATCAAATCAAGCTTAGGGCATTCCCCTTTGCTATGCAAGATTCGGCTAAAGAATGGTTATATTACCTACCACCGGGGTCGGTAAACACATGGAATGATCTTGCGAAACTGTTTTTAGACAAGTACTTCCCAGAAGTCAAAGCATTTATTCTATGCAAGGAGATCATCGGCATCAAACAAGCAAAAAGAGAAGCTTTGCATACTTACTGGGAAAGATTCAAGAAGCTATGTGCTCGATGCCCACAACATGGCATCTCGGAACATCAATTACTTCAATACTTTTATGAAGGGTTAGCACCACTAGAAAGGCGTTTGATAAATGCCTCTAGTGGAGGAGCTTTACTTGATAAAACACCAACCCAAATCAGAGATTTGATAACTTCCATAGCTGAAGATACCAAACATTCCTCACAAGAAGATGGATGGTATGATGATGTACCATGAGCGGTTAAAGAAGTGAGCACTCCTCACATTGAAAGCCAACTTGCTGAGTTGACTAAAGCTGTAATGCAGCTTACAAAAGGCAAGGAAGCTGAGCAAAAGCCTCGAGCGTGTGAAATTTGCTTACAATTTGGACACCCCACTGATATGTGTCCCATACTTCAAGAAGACGTTGAAGAAGCACAAGCAATAGGTGGTTATCCAGGGCAGAATTCAAGATCCTATGAACAACAAAGAAATAATCAAAACTGGGGACAAGCACCCAATTTTGGTTATCCACAAAGAGCCCACAATTCCATCAAAGACCTACCTTTTAGATGCAAAACAATCAACAAAACTTTTAGCCTCACCAATAACAACAAACAGGAAGCTCAGGGATGTCTTTGGAAGATATTGTCAAGAGTTTAGCAACCAACACACACACGTTCCAGCAGGAAACACAGGCTAGCATAAAGAATTTGAAGCAACAAATAACTCAACTGGCCAAATCGGTAAGCAAGATAGAGTCCCAAGGTAAGCTACCCGCACAAACAGAAACGGAGTGGGACGAGTTATGATGATCCGATAATACAAGAGGAGGAAGAAGAGATTATGGTTGAGAATAATGACGTGGAAAAGAAGGACAAACCAAAACCTGATGAAGTTAAGGCAAAGTACACTCCTCCACCTCCATTCCCTTCAAGACTAAAAGGTACACAAAAACAAAGGGAAGAACAAGAGATTATGAAAACATTCCGTAAGGTAGAGGTAAACATACCATTCCTTGATGTTATAAAACAAGTTCCTAGATATGCTAAGTTTTTAAAAGAACTTTGCACATCTAAGAAAAAGCTTAAAGGTAATGAAACAGTCAAGGTAGGTGAAAATATTTCTGCAGTTTTACAAAAAAGATTACCACCAAAGTGTAAGGATCCGGGTGTCTTTACGGTTCCTTGCAAATTGGGGAATCTTAGCATACCTCGAGCCACGCTCGACCTTGGAGCCTCCATTAACGTCCTACCATACTCTATCTTCAAAACACTTAATGTAGGAGCGTTAAAGAGGACCGGGGTAGTCATTCAATTGGCCGATCGTTCTATAGTATACCCAAAAGGTGTACTAGAAGATGTATTAGTCCAAGTGAATGAATTGGTATTTCCAGCAGATTTTTATGTTTTGGACATGGAAGATGATGATATCTCGAATTCAAGTTTCATTTTGTTAGGAAGACCATTTTTGAAAACCGCAAAAACAAAAGTTGATGTTTATAGTGGCACTCTTTCAATGGAATTTGATGGTGAGGTTATCCATTTTAATATATATGATGCTATGCGATATCCAAGTGATGTTTTTTGTTTTGAGTTATCTAACCATGATGTTCTAGCAATGGTGTTAAATAGAAGCATTGATGAAGTAATAACAAAAGAGCTCACCGAAAAGTTCAAGCTTGGGGAAGAGTTGATGGAAGTAGTAACATTTATAGAAGAACAAAAGAAAGCAAGGTATGAACCATAAAAAATGCGACTTCCAATTACTAACCAAAAGTTTGTTCCATCTATTTTGCAGGCACCCGAGCTAGAGTTTAAAGCCCTCCCCAATCATCAAAAGTATGCATACCTGGAGAGAAAGAAACTTTACCAGTGATCATCATATAATAAGCTGACAAATGAGGAAGAAAAAGAGTTGATCAACACACTCAAGCAATACAATGAAGCAATTAGGTGGACCATAGCTGACATAAAAGGTTTGAGCCCATCACTTTGCATGCACAAAATCCTAATGGAGGAGGATTACAAGCCAACAAGAGAAGCACAAAGAAAATTGAACCCTCCAATGATGAAGGTCGTGAAGAAGGAGATTCTAAAGTTGCTAAATGCGGGCATGATCTACCCTATTTCCGATAGCAAGTGGGTAAGTCCCGTGCAAGTTGTGCCTAAGAAAATAGGTATAACTGTGACTGA